>KZ112650.1:0-64552 GCA_002120305.1 Hypoxylon sp. CO27-5 | reverse complement strand
CCCCCCACCCGCCCCTAAGTTTTAGCCAATTAAAGATCGCGTATCCCTTGCAATTCAACTTTCACTCTGAGCCAATCAGAGGTCGCGCTCTGCTATGGCTGCGCAGCTCTCAGCCAATCAAATTTAATCTATCGACCAATCAGAGGGCGACTTTCTTATTCACTCTGACACAATCCTTAAGAAAACTTAAGGCACATGGACCAAGCCCCCGCGAGGTTGTTAGAGTATAGTGGGCTTGTTTGATAACGAGACATCTCATGGGTTTGAAAGATGGACTGTTTTCTTCGACCCTGAGCAGAGCTCGTAGTTGTGGGTGGCAGTCGACATTATCCGATATCACAACGTACAGAATTCCAAGCCACACAGCCACATATAACCTGTCTCACAAGAGAGACCAGTAGCTGTCAATTTTATAAAACGGAAGTAGTGTACGAAGTGTAACTTTATATCTCCTACCAATGATCCATCCTACTTCTGTTAGTAATCGCCTAGGATCCATGTATCCCAGAAACTCCAGAGTATCGTCTTATCCAAGGCATCCGAGTATCACCACGAGAAAAGCCTCCCTAGTCACAGACCAAAACACGCTTTCCCCACGAACTCAGCCCGATCAGATCTGTGTACCTCCAAGCCTCGATGTATACGTAAACCCACGAACTACAAGGGCTCGGGCCGGAAGTGGATTACACGTACACGCAGATTTACACTTACACAATGGGGGGTCCATTACTATTAATAAATGCCGGACCCGTTGTGACGGGTGGCCGCGTTGTTCCACGTCCCACAACCGACCCGACCGCCTTTCCCGCCTGAGCGCCCGCTGTAGGTAGCCAGTCCGTCTTGCCGCAACCACCCGGGTTGCCCGTCGGATTTAGTCTCGACGACACGTCCTTGTATCGTGCCCCTCTGCATCTTATATCACCTCGTGTCTCCGCGGGTGTTCTGAAGAGGCGCAGTTTTGGCTTGTTTGGAATATATGACTCGGAATCGATGATAAAAGCCACGTGATAGGAGATGTTCCCCAGAATCTGTCAAACACGGCTGGCTGTTGCTTAGATTGTCTCATCCTTAATACCTATAGCTCAAGATATTGTGAGACTTCCCAATAGATGTAACACATCCGGGGACTAATTGAGTCATTCCCCTGCCCTGTTAATGTTAGTTACCAATCTGGACACATTTTGCGCCGCTGTTAACAGAATGCGAATGTCGGGGCATGGTTTTCTGAGCCTAAATGGTCATGAACGGATGTACAAGGCACAGTCACGCATTTTTCACCCCTTAGTCTTCATCCATGGCACCCTCCTAGCTAGATGGTTCATGTAGCTTCGTGTGAAAAGTGTCTGTATTGGATATGCTACCGGTGTCCCGATCTTCTGGTTCATCCTGCGAGCTCAGCACTCAATGCCATCCAGCCAAAAACCTTCGTCGGAACGCCGTCGGTTTATCGTAAAGTAACTACGAAAGTTCGAGGATTCCTTTCGCATTCCTAGCCTCGGCATATCGAACCATCGTTCCCTCAGCATGTTAAAATCGGCATCGAATTAGCAGTTCACAAAGTCACTCCGCGTTTTTTTGGTATTCTTTCTTGATTTGTGATGCTAGACGCAAGGCTGAAGCCTTATACCTTGCCTAACCCAGATGCAGCCAATCATGAGAACCATTCCGCACTACCAACTCCGGCCCAAACCCATCTTATATCGACGAAGGGTAGAGCATGATACGAACAGAAGCACCGAAAGACTTGGAAGGGAGAGGAGTGGCGAATTTGGCGCGGACAACGCCGGAGTTGCCTAAAGATAGAACTATTAGCAAGGGATTTTATTCAAGTAGAAATGAAGTTGGCGAAAAGACATACCGTGAGGCCTAGTGACCTTGCCCCAGATAACACGGATCTTGGTACCTCGGATCTCCTTCTGGCCCTTGTAGACGTACGCAACCTTCTTGCCGAGGTAGAAGCTAGCCCAAATCGTTAGAATCGAATTGAATTGACAATATCACGCCTGGAACATACTTGGCAGCGTTGGTGTCATCGACGCCCTCGATCTTGATCAAGCTCGTCTTAGGGTGGGTGGTGTGTCGGCTACGTTGGTAGCTTAGGTGACGTCCCCTAAAATTCAATCCAGTCAGTCTTTGTCCCCATTTTCAAGCATTATCACATTGTGCCATTGTAAAATCTTGTCGCGGATTCTGGTAGAAGGTAATCGCGGACTTCGATCGTTCTCGTGGCTTGGAGGAATTGGTATGATAATTTGTAGTCGAAAGGCTACTCACTTGACGTATACTGCAGATGAATTGGTTAGCACCGGTTTAAAGACATGAAAAACAATCGATTTTTAGCAATGCAAGGGGAAGACATATGGACCGCGAATGAGGTGCATTGCGCGATCACGATCCCTCCGGAGCAGACTTATAGAAAATCGCAATTTACTCACATCTGTGACCTGCTTCAGAAGGCATCTTGACTGATTGTTTTCCGCGGCTCTCAGAAATCCAAAGTGGTACTGGAATCCGGGAGAAGTCTTTCGTCGAAAAAGACCTTTGTGCGCTGGGCGAATTTCTGTCGTCGTTGGTTGTGATGGCCAAATCTTAAGGTGGATTAGGCTGATGATGGAGGTTGGTTGGATTGAGGGTGGATTGGTGCGAAAGGGTTAAGCGAGCCCTGTTGCAGGACCACAGAAAAACAATTTTTTGACTTTGGTGCGGTGGCTGATGCGAACATTTATGCACGTGCCTCACGTGGCTTGTGATTTATGCAGCGGCGTTTGGTCCACTTAAGTGGGGTGTCCGATCAATATCCGATAAGATACGATACATACCGACATGTAACTTCTAATCACTGCTGAAAATGAATCTACTTAACGTGCCTGTATTAATGGAAAGCGCACAGTAGGTACATGTATGTATTCACAATTTTGCTATCTACATACATATACCTATTATCAATTGACAGCTATCACAGCATTTCCTACAATCCACAGCGCAATACTCAACTTCGGCTTAGCTAGAGTAGCGAACGAACCTGGTCTTATTCACATCAGCTTCAGCTGACGACTTCATGGATAAGATTACTCCGGTCCCTCCGCGTCGGAATGGAAGTCCATGATGCTTTTAACATTGCAAGTAGTCCTCAAATCTTGAGGGAAGCTGATATATTGCTTCCCCAAAGGAATATTTATGTAGAACATGGTAATGACTGTTTAGTTTATATGTACCTCTGAGTAGGATTTGATCCGATACATTGAGGCGTCTTTCTATACCCGCAGCAATCCTATCAGCTTACAAACTCATGGGTCAAGGTCGTATGTAGGGTCTATATCTTGCCTGTTTTCTAGAAATATACAACTAGCCCCGATACAAGAAGGAGAGGGCATGGATGCCAATGCAGGGACGAGATTCTTATTGCAGCACTGCTGGACACAACACACCGCCATCTTATCCTATCTTCATATAAAGACATACGCGGGTTAGGCATCGTGTTACTCGAGTTTGCTCAGTGATTAGGGTCTAAATGCATACACAAACACCTTCGCTGTCTATTCTTAATCCCGAAAGGCGAGGGGTTAGCAAAGACAACATAAGAATACTTGGGCTGTCGTAATGCCACATTTCCTCTTCGTTACTAATTTACATTCATTACAGCAAATCATCCCGTAAAAGCTATGCCGCGGCTGCTGTGTGACGAGCGCGGCACAGAGCCACTTCTTGTTCTGTCTCATTACTAGTCCATCAATAATCCCTCAAATATTCTAAGTGGGTGTGTCCGCTGCAAGAGATTCGGTCTACAACCATCCTTTGCAACCATGACTAGACCAGGTGATCTCAAGCCTGCATCCTTGTCCTCATTGTTTGTTGTATAAAACTCGGGGAAGAAGTACGAGAGAAGAGTGACATTTCCCGAGGAATACGTAGAGTTTCTGCTGTTGGTCATGTAACTGGCAAGATATGAGGAAGATGTGTCCGACTCCTGCCAAGGTATTCCTGCTTCAGGCACGGGTTCCAACAAGAGGGCGATAGCTCGCCCGCGGCCGGCTGGACCCCTTTCATCAAGTCTCATAAATTACCCCGCGGTCGGCGCAACATTGGCTCTCCGCCAATGAGCCTGCTCGTCTGTCGCTAATTAAGGCAAGCTTCTACGCAACTTTCTTGGGTAGCTCAACATAGGAGGTCCAAGCCGCCGTAAGGGAGGATCTGAGTAAGCTCCCCCACTACGAAGTAGGAATAATAATAATATTGTATTCATCCAGGGCGCCTTGCTGTTATTACTACGGTCAGGAAGTTGAATCCTTAATAGGCATTTCCTGTTTCATCTTATATCTCTACTAGTCTTAGAGCTACCGAGGTACCGCACTGTAGGATTACAAATTCAATGTTGGAAGCCGTGAAGCGGCTAGAAGTAATACCTACGTCAATGATAGCGCCTTGCTCTAGAAGCTACGCGCGTAGATTTACTTCTACCTAGTTTCGCATACAACTCTAAAAGAAAACACTCACAAGAATTGAAAGCAGCAAACAATGAGTAATTTTTACAGTATGATTGACGCGAATCGCGTTTCATGATCTTCTGATCTTCGTGTTATTAGCCAACTCATAGAAAGATAAGAGTATTTATACGTACATTCCGTAATAAAGAAATAATGCAGTATTTAAAGAAAAGGCAAGGAACATTGAAGTTGAGAGATAATTTATGATTTATGTCATTACTACCCAAAAAGAGTTTAGACGGTACCGAAGATAGGTTTGTCAGCTACATGTAGACTGTTGGAATAACCTTACTAACTCCGAACATATACCTATCTGAAGCTAGGTCTTACCCACCTCAGCCACTAGGATTGGGAACCCAAGCACTCTGAGATCGGCCTTAAGAGCATTTACTTACAGCGACCTTACGTACCAAGGGCCCTCTCCGTCCGTCCCGTCCGCTCTTGACCCCCAAACTTCTTCCAAACGTCCTGGTCCTTAACTTTCACTCGATCTTCCTTCGATATCACGACCTCTCCCGACTGCTGTTACCTTCGACATTAATTATATCTCTTTCTCCTCTTTTATAACTACTTGCCATTCATCGGCGAACCTAACACAATGGACGCCTCTCCAGCAAGGTGAGCTCCCAAATACCCCGCGCCCGCCCCGCTATTCCATCATTATCTACAACTTTTTGAGTTCGCGCCTTTGAGAGCTTGCCTTGAACAGCTCTACCTTCTGTCTAAGCTCGTGATGCACTTGATCAGCGCGAACGAGAAAAAAATATTTGGCTGTGCAGAGAGCTAATCAAGTCCTTCTAATAGTTCAATGGAGCTGAAGGACAACACTGTTATCGTGGTCCTCGGTGCCTCGGGAGATCTTGCAAAGAAGAAGACGGTATGCGATATAAACCAATTTTTGCCCCCACTCCAATTGTCTTGTAGCTAATATGTCTCACAGTTCCCTGCCCTCTTTGGCCTTGTGAGTAAACACACCAGATTCGATCTGTCCGACCTGGAAAACCGAATAACTAACATACCCGAAAGTACCGCAATCAATTCCTGCCAAAGGATGTCAAGATCGTCGGATATGCGCGAACGAAGATGGACCATGAGGAATACCTCAAGCGGGTCAAGTCATACATCAAGACTCCTACTAAGGATCTGGAGAAGCAGTTAGCAGAGTTCTGTGAGCACTGCAGCTACGTATCTGGTCAATATGATCAGGATGACTCGTTCTTGAACCTCAATTCACATCTTGAAAAGCTCGAGGATGGTCGTAAGGAAACACACCGTCTATTCTATATGGCTCTCCCCCCCAGTGTCTTCACAATTGTCTCCCAGCACCTGAAGAGATGTTGCTATCCCACTAGAGGCATTGCGCGAGTTATTGTAAGAACATTTCAATATCGTCTGGTCAAGAATTCTATACTAATTCTCATTCTTCTATGTATTTAGGTCGAGAAGCCTTTCGGAAAGGACCTCGCCAGCTCGCGCGAGTTACAGAAGTCGTTGGAACCTGACTGGAAGGAGGAGGAGCTATTCCGTATTGACCACTACCTTGGAAAGGAGATGGTAAAGAATATTCTTATTCTTAGATTTGGTAATGAGTTCTTCGGCGCCACCTGGAACCGACACCATATCGACAATGTCCAGATCACCTTCAAGGAGCCCTTTGGTACCGAGGGTCGTGGTGGTTATTTCGATGAGTTCGGAATCATTCGAGACGTCATGCAAAATCACCTTCTTCAGGTTTTGACGTTGTTGGCTATGGAGCGACCGATCTCTTTCTCGGCTGAGGATATCCGCGATGAGAAGGTCCGTGTACTACGAGGTATCCCAGCTATCGAACCGAAGAACGTCATTATTGGGCAATACGGAAAGTCGCTTGACGGCAGCAAGCCATCTTACAAGGAAGATGATACCGTCCCCAAGGACTCGCGTTGCCCGACATTCTGCGCTCTAGTTGCTTATATCAAGAACGAGAGGTGGGATGGTGTTCCATTCATTATGAAGGCTGGTAAAGCCTTGAACGAGCAGAAAACCGAGATCCGAATTCAGTTCAAGGACGTTACTAGCGGTATCTTCAAGGACATTCCTCGGAACGAGCTCGTCATGCGAATCCAGCCGAACGAGTCTGTTTATATTAAGATGAACTCGAAGTTACCTGGATTGAGCATGCAAACCGTTGTGACGGAACTAGATTTGACTTACAGACGACGATTTTCTGACCTTAAGATTCCCGAGGCATACGAGTCGTTGATTTTAGACGCGCTCAAGGGCGACCACTCCAACTTTGTCAGAGATGATGAGCTCGACGCCAGCTGGAGGATCTTCACTCCCCTATTACACTACCTTGATGACAACAAGGAGATTATCCCAATGGAATACCCCTATGGTGAGTAAAAGACTCTAGTTTTGACCAGGTCACTGAACGCTCGTTGACTTACTTTCTAGGCTCTCGAGGACCGGCAGTATTGGATGACTTCACTTCATCCTACGGATACAAGTTTAGTGATGCGACGGGTTATCAGTGGCCAATGACATCGGCCGCGCCTCCTAATAAGTTGTGAGTAGATATCAGCATAGTGTTTGAGCAATAGATATTGGCTGGCTGTAGATTCCCATAGGGTAACTACTGATTCTTTCCCCTACTAGTTGATTTTGGTGCAACACCGACGATATCCGTCAACGTGTGATCTTACCTACTTAGACAACATTGCAACGAAGGGGCGCATGCGAAAGTGCCAAGACCGGCAAGTGGAACGAAAAAAAATATGAACCTTTTTTTTATTTTCAAATGTTCATTGCTGGGATCCACGGATAGGGGCGCCGGGATAGTGATGAGGTCTGCCACCTACGTTATGATAGAAAAGCAATGCTATTCCTTTGGGTTAAATAAGTCCTAAACCACAATTAATATGTGTCTTGTTGATGATTGAGATGAGGTTCGCTCTCTGCCGGATACGTAATGGATGGGTCGAACACCTGTATGCTATGTACCGGGTCAATACCTTTAATATGTGCCTTGAATGCTCAGGGAAAACAGACGTACGTACCATTGCAAGGGAGCTGTTGATGTCCTGATAGACGGTAGCGGTAGGCAGACGTTTATTATGACACGTATATGTAGCGGCGCATCGCTTGGCATCGATCTTCTTGCCTCGTTCGTTCGCATCTTCTAATTAAAGTTCAATGTTGCTATGCGGCGTAATTCCGCACGTACTAAAAGTAGGTACCCCTATCCACAATCGTCGCAATCTCTTAATCCAAGTGCATATAGGCGGCAACATTACCTATGTACATAATGCCAAGATTCGATACGGCGTATATGCGTGCACCAGGTCGTACTATGAAGGGATGATCTACTACCTTTTAACATTTTGAAAACCCTGAATATCATCAATTCCGACTATTTTTGTAATTCATAAAAGAAAAGTCGGTCAGGTGTGGGAATATGATTCATACTCATCTAGTCATCAAGATTGCGTTACCCTCCTAGCTGTGGGATTCTGCAGTGCTACGGCGCAGATCAAGCCCCTGTGGGGAAAATTTCGCGATACCTAACCCCGTGGTGATTTAAGCTGTTGATTAAGGTTGTTGACGGCATCTAATCGGTTCGAACCGACCCACGATGAACTCCTGAAACCCTGTCTTACCTCTATACGGTACGGTATATTACTGCGGTAAGTTTGTATGCCTAACCTATACTCGACTTTGAATTGCGCGAGCTTATACTCGTCTATAAGTATACCTACTACGGCATTTACGTAATCCTCAGGGATCCTCAAGGCAGATACTTTTTTCTAGATTCGCGAGAAGACAAATAGGACACATACGCGGCTGAATGTGGATGTCCGCGTATTCGGGTCTCTTGATGCTCTGCATAAGGTTGTCATCACGCCAAGTTAAATATGGATGAGTCTTACAGTCCTTGCCCGGCATTAGTGCAGGGTGTGAACATCTGAATCCGCACTAAGCTAGCCCATACCGGGGTTGCGGACCCTTAGTTCACCCCGAACCTCAGGTCTTGTGTATCGCCCAGGCCTGTCGTATTCTAGAAATTTTATACGAGAGATCCCTGATTGGTCCAATTGGTCTAGGCTTCGGCTAGATCTTGAGATACTGACCTCACGTAATAGGGAGTTGGAAAATTGACGATGCATGTGGAAAGGATGATCTGATAAGGCTGTACCAGAATTGAAAAAAAAAAATGCCTAACAGGTCGATCTCTCTTTGTTTCTACAACTGTGGCCATGTATATCGACTGATGACCCCATTTTGACATTTGTTTTTAAACCTTCGTAATAGGAGGTAGGTAGGACTTGCTTAAAAACTGCTGCCTTATAAGCTAATGTTAACTCAGCTGTTTTGTTTCATCTCGGTAGAATTCTGTTAGCTAATACTTGGCATCCTTGTTCTAGGCTGCCGGAATTTCAGAATTTCATAAAACCCTTCGACGCCTTTCTCTTCGAATTGAGGCACGTCGCATGTAGGTTGCTAATCCTTACATGGCAGTTACGTCGCCATGGAGTCTGAATCGAAACCGCCGAACGAGACTTTGAACACGTCCGCTCTTGACGAAAAGGCGCAACCCCCAACTACATCTACCAGCAATGCGACAACTGAAGAGGAAAAAGCCCGGCGCGATGCCAAGCTCCGGCCGGAGAGAGAAGCCGCTTTTGGAGACTATATCGTTAGTTTTCCGTTGACTGAGGTGTAGAGAATGTCTCAACATTGCTAACTCTGAGACAGAGGATCTTCAAATATGCTAAGTTTTGGGATCTAGTCCTCATGGTCGCTGCGGTCCTAGCAGCCGCGGGATCGGGTATCGTACGTCTAGACCCGTAAAGTAGACTTTCTGAAGATTGCGTAAACTAATAGCTTATCTAAATCGAAGACTCTTCCATTGATGAATGTCGTATTTGGTAAGGCTCCTCAGTGCTATAAGAAAGTTGTCAAAGCCGCTTACAAGTTGAACAGGTGCATTGGTCGGCGATTTCACTGGTTATTTTCTCCCTATTCCCACGAAAACCGAGGATGAATTCCGAGCCTCTCTTAATAAGAATGCGTAAGTTTAACTAGAGATCTCCTAGGATGGTAGCTAATGCTTTGTATACTAGACTATACATATTTTGCCTATTTATCGGGAGATTCGTCCTGACCTATGTTAATAAGGTATTACGATAATTGCTACTTGCGCTTTGGGTCATCTGCTTATCTTAATAGTTCGCCTACCGACTGATTGGTATTCGAATGTCTGCGGCCATCAGACTCGATTATCTTCGCTGCCTGTTCGGTCAGACTATCCACGTCCTAGACTCGATGCCTCCGGGCGCCGCCGCGGGTACTATTACGACCACGGCAAACACCTTGCAACTGGGGATCTCGGAGAAGCTTGGAACTTTCGTCGAGTTCCTGGTAATGATCATTGCCTCTGCTATCATCGCTTTTGTCTATAGCTGGTCCTTGGCTCTGGTTACGTGCTCCGTTATCCTTTTCATTCTCATTACCGTGGGTATCCTGCTTCCGTTCTACGTCAAAGGAACTAGCAGGGTTACGAAGGCCGAGACAAAATCGTCATCGATAGCGAGCGAAGCTTTCTCAGCTATTCGCATGGTAGTCGCGTGTGGTGCCGAGTCCCAAGTCGCTAAACGTTTCAATGTTTGGGCCGACGCAGCGAAGCGACATGGTCAGCATACGACGCCCTTCATATCGGCACAGTTTTCTCTCGTCTTCTTTGCATTCAATGCTGCCTTCGGCCTTGCATTCTGGTACGGTTCCAAATCGTACGTAGAGGGTCGACTTGACTCGGTTGGTACTATCATCGTGGTGCTCATGTCGGTGATGATGATGGTGCTTTCCCTTGAACGTGTCTCAACGCCACTCATAGCTATCAGCAAGGCCACAGTCGCTGCTTGCGAATTCTTCACCGTAATCGATGCTCCGCGACCAAGTGTGGGTGAGCTGAAAGAGCCGGACGTATCAGCAACTAAGGACATTGTCTTCAAGGATGTGGATTTCGCATACCCAAGCCGACCTCACATCAAAGTATTGGATCAGCTTAATCTCACCATTGAGGCTGGAAAACTCACAGCTATTGTTGGGCCTTCCGGGTCTGGTAAGAGCACAATAGTCGGCCTGATCGAAAGATGGTATACTCTACATGACCAGTACATCATTGCGAAGGCCATCGAAAAGGACAAGAAAAAGGAGCAAGAGGCAAAGAAGAAAGGCAAAGGTAAAAAGAAAAGTGGCGAAGACTCAGATGACGAAACTCCTGCCGCTGAACCTGAGGAAACTGGCCCTGCTGTTGAATTGAAGGGGACGATTTCCACCTGCGATCACAAGTTGGATGAAATCAACCTGAAATGGTGGCGATCTCAGATCGGACTTGTGCAGCAGGAACCTTTCCTGTTCAATGACACCATTTATAAGAATGTCGCGTATGGACTGATAGGTTCGGAATTTGAGAATGAGACTGAGGAGCGTAAAAAGGAGCTAGTGAAAGAGGCATGCAAAGAGGCATTCGCGGACGAGTTCATCGATCGACTTCCGGATGGGTATGACACTCTTGTTGGTGAGAGCGGTACGAAGCTCTCTGGTGGACAGCGTCAACGAATATGTATCGCTCGCGCCGTTATTAAGAGACCAAAGATCCTCATTCTCGACGAGGCTACATCCGCGATAGATGTCCGAGGCGAACGTATTGTCCAGGCTGCGCTCGACAAGGTCTCGCAGGGACGAACAACGATAACCATCGCCCATCGACTTTCGACGATTAAGAAGGCAGACACAATTGTGGTTCTACAAAAGGGTAAAGTTGTTGAGAAGGGAACCCATGATTCCCTCTTACAGGATGAGAACGGAGTCTACTATGGCCTCGTTCACGCCCAGCAACTTTCGCTAGGGGATTCTGCCGAAGCTAGTGACACGGATGGCCCAGAGGAAGAGGATATTGCGGCAGTACTTAGCCGCGAAAAAAGTGTTGCGCTATCTGATGCTGGAGCAAGCACACCACAAGCCGCCGGATATAAGATGCAGGGTCTTTTTGGAAGCTTTGGACGGTTGTTATATGAGCAGCGATCTCGCTTCCCGTTTTACGCAATTACAATCCTAGCTTCTATGTGTACTGCTGGTAAGTTCACTACCATTTACTTTGGAACCACTTCAATACCGGTTGCTGACTAACAATATCAGCCTCAACTCCCATGCAAGCATACCTCTTCGGGAAGATTATCGTCGTGTTCAACTATATCGGCGATATCCCTAGGTTTACATCCGAAGCTGATTTTTGGTCCTTGATGTGGTTGATACTCGGCATATGCACGGGCGTCGCCTATTTCGTCCTTGGATTTTTCGCAAGCAACCTTGCTTATGTAAGTATCCTTATTATTACGCAAACTAGGTACCTATTTATGCTCACCTTCTGGATGTAGTACATCTCATCGACATATAGAAAGCAATATTTCGAGGCTATGCTTTATCAGAAAACTTCCTTTTTTGACGAAGAGCAGAATTCGACCGGCTCCCTAACCGCGCGGGTCGGGGGTGACCCAAAGCAATTAGAAGAACTACTTGGTCTTAATATGGCCATGGTTTATAATTCGTATGCGCTGCTTGCCAAAATACCTTTATCGCAACTTGCTAACAAGTTTAAACAGTTTCTTCACCTTGATCGGCTCGTTAGCCATAGCATTTGCCTTTGGTTGGAAACTCGCGATTGTTGCTACGTGCGTCACAATGCCCATTGGACTCGTGGCAGGATACCTTCGATTTAAGTATGAATTGGAATTCGAGAAGATGTATGCAGAGGTCTTTGCCGAGTCGTCCAAGTTTGCCGCCGAAGCCATCGCAGCCTTCCGCACTGTTTCTTCGCTCACTCTTGAAGATACCATCGGCAACCGGTACGAAAATTTGCTCAACAATCATGTCGTAACGGCTTACAAAAAGGCATGGTGGAGGACGCTGGTGTTCGCTTTTTCGGACAGTGTCAGTTTGGGCTGTCAAGCGCTCATCTTTTGGTATGGTGGAACCCTCCTGGCCTCGCGGGAGTACGACGGCCTAAACTTCTTCGTCTGCTACATGGCTGGTAAGTAATTGAATGTTCATTGTTTTGATCACTTCCCTGTCGACATATATATCAGGTGTCGCTTGGAGCCTAACTCTTCTAAACACCTCAAAAAGTTCTAAATTATATGGAAAAGAAATTCTTACTAACCACCTTCCGCGATTAGTAATCAACGGAGCTGAAGCAGCCGGCCAGGGATTTGGCTTCGGACCAAACGCCGCACAAGCTGCAGCAGCTGCTAACCGTATTCTAAGCATCCGCGAATCCCGTAACAAGGACGTAAGCGGCGAGAGTGCGAAGATCCCGGATACTGACGGTGGCATCAAGATTGAGCTCAAAGATGTGTACTTTAAATATCCCACGAGGAACGTTCCCATTTTCAAGGGACTAAATATCACGATTGGGAAAGGCCAGTTTGCTGCATTGGTTGGAGCTTCCGGCTGCGGCAAGACGAGCATCATCTCCCTCTTGGAGCGCTTTTACGATGTTCAGCGTGGTCAGATCTTAGCTAACGGTACCGATATCGCGCAAGTTAACGTGTACGACTACCGCCGCCACCTCTCGCTAGTGGCGCAAGAACCGACATTGTTCCAGGGCACGCTGCGGGAAAATATTTTGTTAGGCGTGGATCCGGCCACAATAACCGAGGATGAGCTACACGCTGCTTGTCGCGACGCAAGTATCCATGAATTTATCGTGTCACTCCCTGAGGGCTATAACACGGAAGTTGGAAGCCGCGGTGTGTCCTTGTCTGGAGGGCAGAAGCAGCGCGTAGCTATTGCGCGTGCGCTTATCCGACATCCTGACGTCTTGCTCCTCGATGAGGCAACTAGCAGTCTAGACTCAGAGAGCGAGAAGCTCGTCCAGAAGGCATTCGAGCGCGCTGCCAAAGGCAGGACCATGGTCGTTGTTGCGCACCGTCTCGCCACGGTGCAGAATGCTGATGTCATCTTTGTGCTGGGCGAGGGTAAGGTGTTGGAGCAAGGATCACATCATGAGTTGCTTAAGAAGAAGGGCGTTTATTGGCATATGGTGAGTCAAGTTCCCCATTATCCTATGTGGATATGTCTAAGGATCATTGCTAATTCCTATTGTGCTTGTAGTGCCAAAGTCAAGCCCTCGACAGATAGACGGCGTTGGCTATCATATACCCGTATATATGCATGTCTATATACACTAGTTGTATTTGATATTCGGGGCGGAATTTTTGCATACAAAATAAGGAAAGGAGAAAGCAGTCATAGAAGCATAGCAGCATATCAAGTTCATTTTGAAGAACAACATACGCGGTGTTTCTCACGAGCTTGTTTGGTTAGCATATGTATATATTTATACCCTTCCAGCTCTGTTTCTTGTATAGTATTAGCACATCACCATTTTCATATAAAATATAATCATGCTCCCCCCTTTGAGACAAGAGAGAACTTTCCCGAGTCAAAGTTGTGGATTTCTTTGGGCTTCTTGGGGTGCGGCCGGGGAAAATGGCTGAATCCTCTAGGCATGTCCGGCTTCTAAAGTTTACCGAGCTACCTTAGGTACCATGGATTAGGCCATAAAGGGTCTCCTTCAATAGTATGGTTTTCTATGAGTCGAGGAAGAGTGTCTCTTGTGGCATATGTCTAAGTATAAACTGAGAATGAAAATTCATATTCGTTCCGTTGGAGGGGCTGTTTATTAATTTGAAGTTCGACTCAATGATAGAGTGGAGTTGCATGAGCTGCTTTATAACTATATAGTACTTCTTAGATCTTACTCGGAGCTCCATGGGTAAAGTTTGGTCTTGGTTCCATAACTCCAGGGTATAATTATCCGTCTTTTCGCCCGTGAGCGTGTGTCCATCAGACGCCCTATTCACCCCATCAACCGCGGCAAGAATAGGCCCTAATTCTTAGGTTGGTCGGAGCCGGAAGCCTTGGCAGACTGAGTAGCAGCCTCCTTGCGGCCGGCGTAGACTGCATCTACCAGCATGGCAATATGAGCGCAGTCGTCTCGGAGCGAGTCAATTCGTTCGCTGATCTTCTGCTCGCACTCTAGGCGTTTCTTGAGTGCCGCTACTAATCGCCGAAGTTGCTCCTTGTTATGATCCGACCTAACGAATTTACATGTTAGTTGGAGAATAGACCTCGATCGTCATAATCGATCGCATGATCTGGATGAGCACCGTCTAAGTAGTAGGATGGCGTTAGTGCCACAAACATACATCTTCTGGGATTCGTCCTCGAAACGCGCCTTCATCTCGTTACGTATAGCGCTGAGTCTGCCAATGAAGTCTTTCTCGATGCTCTTCTGGATCTCAGATCGCTTCGACTTCCACTTATCCTGAGAGAACACGGAGAGATATTAGTATTGAGTATCTTTTTCTATCATATAGCCGTGTTACGCCGCCTAATGAGAAGAGAAGATGGCCCTACAATGCTTTCCATAGCCTGTGGAATACTCGCACTTGGCGTGTATTGGTAGTCCAAACGCAAGTCCACCTCAGAGCCCGAATCGGCTTCGGTCGGACTGGGTTCCTTGCGACGGGGTGGCATGGCTTGATACGGTTACTGACAATTGGTGGTCGTATGTCTGGAGTAGAATATAGTCAATTGTGTCAGGTGAAAGAGAAATGATCACGTAGGACTCGGGTTCTAACAGCTGTAGATTTGCTTTATGAATTCATGTGTTTATTCAGCGCTGGCGTATCAAAGACCAATTTAGATAAGTTAGACTGCCGAGATCTGTATTTTGACTGCTCCGGGAAATATATATTGTCCCATCGCCCTTTCCCATCGTCTTCATCCGTAATTGAGTTTTAGTAGGTGCTAGGGGACTTTATACAAGCATCACAGGAGGAGCAACCCAAGATTGAAAACTTCTCCTTCGCAAGGCTTTTTCGCAACAACGGGAGCTGTGAATAACGAGAAAAAAAACAATACCGCCAATAAATGGTTCTAAAAATTGACCCCAATGCAATTCCAGATGTATATGTCCAAGAAATGTATTGTCCGATGAAACTTCATGCTTGAATCTGTATTACATAATCTAACATTCAGCCCCACACTGTGGTTCTGAAGCTTGTACAGTGTCGGAATTTCATTATGCCGAATTACCGTTTATCAGGTAGTACCTTTGTACATTTCACTTATCGAACAGAAAATAATTGAAAACCAGACCCCACGAAAGTTTGACTATCGTTGAGTTCTCTGGTGTCGCGCAGAGGCCGATTCAATCACAATGGGTCTCGCAGGGCCTAGGAAGTACGGCAATCTTGATTGAACCTCCTCTTGTACTATTGCTAACGTGTATAACTTTATAGCCGCCGGAAAATCCAGCACGACCCAAATAACACGAAATGGAGCCGTGACGAGACCACTTTCGGCCAGAAGATCTTGCGTGCGCAAGGATGGGAACCCGGAAAGTTTCTAGGCGCACAGGATGCGCCGCATTCTCATCTACACTCGGCTGCGAGCGCGGCGCCCATAAATGTCCTTATGAAAGACGATACGCTGGGTCTAGGAGCGAAACCCAAGCACAGGCAGAACACTGAATGTACCGGCCTCGATGTCTTCAAGGATCTTCTCGGTAGACTGAATGGCAAGTCTGAAGAGACAATTGAAAAGGAGAGACAAGTCCGATCCGGAATTAAGACGAATTTGTACGTCGAGAGGAAATACGGTCTTATGAACTTCGTCAGTGGAGGACTCTTAGTCGGAGACCAGATGAAGGACTTGGTCAGCACGAAAGTCGAAACCCTTGTTTCCGTGAAAGAAGAAGAGAAAGAATCGCTTTCTACATTAGAGGATGCTACGGCTCTACCTATGAAGAAGCAGAAAAAGGAAAAGAAATCCAAGAAGCGGAAAGCAGAAGACCCCGATTCCACGGACAGTCCCGACGCTGTACCCGAGAAGAAGCGAAAGAAGCGGTCGAAGGATGCAAGCTCGCGAGAAGACTCGGCTGGTAGCGTAGAGGTTGATGGACCTAGCAAGAAGAAGTCCAAAAAGTCTAAGCGAAAAGAGGAGGGTGTGATCGAGCCAGCTGAGCCGGAGAAAAAGAAGAAAAGTAAGAAGTCAAAGAAGGATTCCGAGCGCGATGTTGAGGACGATGCCACTCCCGCGGGTTCAGAAGACGCGCAGGTAGAAAGGTCCAAATTAAAAAAGGAGAAGAAAGAGAAGAAGAAGGAAAAGAAGTCAAAGAAGCAAAAGCAGACCGATGCTTCAGAATCTTCTACAGAAGCTGTCCTTTCGACAAGTGCCTCGACTCCTGCTCTAGTTGCCACGCCACAAGATAGTGGTGTATCAACGCCAACTGGGACAGGCACTTCAACTCCTCTGGGTTTGTCCGCACGACATTATGCTCGATCACGCCATATTGCATCTAAACGCATGGCTATGGCCGATATGGCGGCACTAAACCAGGTGAGTGTTAAGACAGAACCGTATTACACGTGAATATACACTAACTATCGAGTAGATTTTCATGGTAAAACCAGTTTGATAGATTTTGAGCGACTGGCGTAAGACTATCTAGGCCTTGATACCCAATAGATATGATTCAACATGAGTTTTCACAATGAGAAAAGTAGTAAAGCTTGGACCGATCTCGTGATATGGTGTATTCGTAATCAATATGAAATTCCTTTAAACTGCTGTATACAGCGTCGCATTTGATTCAAAGATCGTCGCTTAACTGGGATATTATCCAAAATGAACGTATTACTTATTGAGTATAAGCAATTGAGGCCAGTTACTGCAACTTGACGTGCATATTTTAGCTGGGGTGGCTGGATTAGTCCCGATTTATCTTACGGTATCACACAATCCTTGCTTCTCGGCTGAATTTTGCTCTTGAGTCTAGAGCAATTGTGTTTTCATTATGGCATGTTATATTTCGGATATATATTCCTAGTATAACTAAGTCCCTAGGCAGGGTTATATAATAGACAGTTTGCTAAGTTATAATACTACAGCGGTGAAACGATGACGGAGGAGGCGCCGGGCCTATCGCACCGGGCCGGCTCATTTCCGCCTCAGGATCGACAACAGCCTCCACGAGAACATCGCAACGACTCTCTACGACAATTTGCTGAAAATGTGCGACATATACCACCTCAGGATCGCGGCCGTGTTCATTTCGTGGCCGAACCTGAGGAACTTGGTCAAGTGAGCACTCTTTTCAGTCCAGTTTCGGCCCACAACTTAACATGTGTCTAGTATGAGAACCCCGCTAGCGACCCGTATGGACATGTTCCAAATATTGTGCCCATCAGGCGCATGGATGGGGAATATATGAACCATAATCACGCATATGGTCGACCAATGGCCATGCATCCAGCGACGTATTATCCATATCAGGATCCTGGAGCGGCAGCACCCTATTCCACGCCTTGGTCAGACCGGAGGTATAGTCGTCGTTCTACAGCGGACTCATATACGTCTGATCGTATCCAGCATGGTGTTCCCATGATACATGGACGTGGGAGAGTCAGATTCACCGAGCCGGAAATCATACCTCGCCCCTCATATTCCTCGGCTTCGCCATCACCAACCCCGCCTCCGCCCTTGGGTGAATACACTAGAGGCGAATATGTTTCTGATTCAGATGACGAAGGCGAGGGTGCATATAGTACTGCGACATCGGCTTCCCGCCGCACCCGGTCTCGTTCGAGGTCGAGATCGAGGCCAGGACATCATCGCCACTATCAGAGCTCATACGTTAGCGACCTGGAAGAAGATGAGGAAGAGGGGTTCGATGAACTTTTAGGCGGGAAGGTGTTCCAATTTGTCCCTTCTAGAGGATCTAGGTCACTTTCAAAAAGCGGCCACAGTATTGACACCGATGTTTCAATCGAGAAATCCGAGGACGGAGTGCTCAATACAAAGGATGATCCAAATGTCCCTAGGACTAGCAACATCTTTCACGTATTCCAATCGCAGTATACTGGAGATGCTGTCTCGGAGGGAACACACACGGCGAAGCTAACGGTGATCCACGACTCTAAGAAGCAAAGACAGCCCCTGTTCAGATGGATGTAAGTGACTTGGGGTTGTAGGCCAACTACCCGGGCAGTTACTGACATACTCCAAGGCACTTAGAACAACATATCATGAACCTTGACGAGCTCTCTGTAAGCTTACCTAGATAGAGTTCCCTGTAAGTATCAAATACTGACGCAGCCACTAGACCGAAATATCAAGAATCCCATCCATAACCGACACAGAACGAAACGGGTTCGCTAAGCTCCTGGCTGAAGTGAAGAAGACATCTGTTAAAGTGCGGCCAACATCCAAGGGAAACACCGTGCGCCATATGGATCCACGACCTGTTCGAGTGACCATCCCACCTGATGGGCGCACCAAAGGCCAAACGTCAAGACCTTTGACTTGGTTATGCGTTCCGTATTTCTCACTTGAGAAGTATTCAGGACTCCTTTCTGCTAGCACGACTTCTTCGTTTCCGATAGAGACGTTGTTACAATCGGAATATGCTCGTACGACGCAGGAGCGCGACATGCAACAGGCTGTCTGCCAGAATGGAGAGGTTCCTGAGGGCTTCTGCTTTCACATCGCTCAGCTGTGGTGCATTGTGCTGGATAATTGTAAGCTGATTCTAAGAAAGTATTAGAGGTGATCTTGAGCTGATCGCTGAACAGCCTTACTTATCACATGTGGTCGAATGTCCCACTCGGCATTGCGAGGCGATCTCGTGCGCATAGTCAATGAGCCCGTCAAGGAGCCTATAGGGAAAGTGAAGACGCTGTACGTATCATATTACGATACCGTACTGTGGGCGCTCCCTCTAGATTCTTGCTTGACTTGGTTTGTAAGTAACCAGACGATCTCGTAGATTGAAGTCTTGGACTAAAGCGATTAGGATTTCTCGATACACTTCCGCGAATTTTGGCCACAATCTGTAAGGATTTATCATCGTGGCCATGTCATAACGGAAGCGGATTGGCCGCGCATCGTGAATATGGCTAGAAATGTGAACACCAAGGTCACACTTGACCTTCGCATATGGTGATTTCTCCTTACATCTACTCCATGAAGGATAAAGCTAATAACGAAGAAAGGTCTCATCCGCTTCCACCGGCCGTTGGTGTATTACGACCACTTGGAGAGGAAGTCGAGGATCACGAAAAAGTAACGTCGAAAACAGTACAACAGGGAAATGAAAAGACCAAAAAGAAATCTACAAGTCGTACTGACAATAATTTCCACGTATTCTCTTGGTTGGAGATGAATCAAGGAGATACTGACTGTACAGAATTGGATGTCGACACGCTGAATACAGATCTCCAAGAAGCCGAAGACTACCTACTTAGGTCAATGTCAATGAGGAATCGAGATGCATATCAGAACTGCAACATATCTTCTCAACGGTCCGTTCATGCGTACCTCAAGGGCAAGAAACGAGGCGCCGAGAGGACCGAAGACATCCAGGAGAAGCGAGCGTATGAGAGCAAAGTTGATCTCTACAACGCAGCAGATATTGCCTTTTCTTTCTTCCTCCCGCAAACATTGGGCGACGATTTGCCGACGGTAGGAAAGTTCTGGGGCGCTGTGGAGAGCCTCGTTGAGGTAGGTACCGTACTAATCACACTGGGATAGTGAACTACTGATCAGACTTGTGGCTAGATACCAAAGAAGGACGCCGATGATGACTCCCGCTCCCAGCGAGCACGAGTATTACAACGCGGTGCAAGTGCAGAAGATAACGTGTATTCGCTTAGATCAACTCTAAGAGGATTTACTAGAGTGATACAGTCATTTCAGGGCATTCTATCTCATGCGCCCGCGTCCCTCCGAACAAAGGTTGAGGTACCCGATGACCTAGTTCGTGCTTGGCTACATCTAGTCGTCGCACTTATCCAATCTTCGTTAAATGAAGAGGCTTGGAATGAAAATATGGTCGTCGCGGAAGCTTTGATGCGAAGAGGGATGGATAACATTAGTAAGTCAACTCATTGAGGACATTTACGTATTGCTTCTATTGTGTAGTTATGAGTTTCAGGGTGGACAGAATATGTGGTGCTGACGTGTCTGCTGAAGTGGATGAATTGCCTACAGAAGACTTGCTATCCAGGTCCGTCGTCCAACCCATGGAACTGGTCGCATTGGTTAGCTTGAAGCTCCTTCAAGATTCTACGGGGACGTATTCGAGCATCAACAACACTTATTCCGATTATCTCAAGGAACTAGTAAGATTTTCTATCTAATTTTTGGGATTTACATTCTGATACAAGGTGATCCCAGGAGAATGAAATCACTACAAAAACCTCCGACCGATCGCATCAATTTCGCATCACTCTCTTCAAACAAGAAGTCGCGGTGATTCGCCGAGTGGTTGCCTCACAGATTAATGTTATAGATAAGATGACTGCGACTCAAAGACCAGGTTGGGGGGATCAGACCCGTAGAGAAAGGGAGATGTTGGAGAGGGAGCGAGAAAAGTCGAGAGCTGAAGCCGCTGCAGCGCGATCGCGATCCTATGAAAAGCAAGGCGTAGCATACGTGGACAGAATTGATGCGTCGTCCGAGTATCATAATGCTCATTATTACAGGAGTGCGCCCGGACTTCATTTTGTGCCGACCCAGGACCCGGACGCCTTCTCTAAGCTGGCATCCACAGATCCTGGTGGGTTCAGGGAGCTCCTCGGTCGCGAATGCAGATCCTGGTTGGAGCGTAGGGATAGCGAGTTCTTGGAGCTCGATATCGAGGCGTCAAGGCTGGAGAACATGGTAACGCTCTGACTTATGGCGAGTAGTAAGACCAAACATGCTGACCCTCTCGCAGAACGCCAACAAAATCGAAGTCACAAAGGATCGGCAAGAAGCAGCTGTTTACGCTTTCACCATGGTCACCATTATATTTTTGCCACTCAGCACCATCAGCTCTATCTTCGGGATGAACTCAAGCGACGTGCGCGACATGGATCTAGGGCAGTGGGCTTATTGGGCAGCGGCCTTACCAACAACCGTTGCTGTCATCGTCACGGGGTTATGGTGGATGGGCGAATTGCATAACTTTATCAACTGGCTGAGAGGGCTTCCTTCGCGCAGGAACATAGGTTATGCACGAGTGTCTCCTCCGGCTGCAAACGGCGTCATCTACTACCCTCAAGCAGACTACCCGGGAATAGACCCACAGGGGTTAAGACCATATAGCCGCGCTGCACTGGGGCCGCCGGTGCCGCGGACGTCGTGGAGGTACTAAGTTCCCATTTTAATCAGGGCTCTGTCCTCCCGGTCTTTCAGCTTTCTATCTAGATCGGATTATTATCCATGTAGGCCACGTCGCGCGCACAAAGTCCGCCTCACTATACCTTAGTTACGGGTGGCGCTTGTTCTTCAACGAGAAAATTCGCAGCGGGTGTTGCAGATCCCTTACACCACATAATTTACCAGACATGTGCATGCAGCTTCTGCCCGTGGTGCATATATTCCCTTGTTTGGCGCGAGAAGGGACGCTCTCGCAGCGTTAGGTCGCGATATGGATTTGCGTCGAAGAAGCCCGTCCTATCGCGTCGTGCCACTCCGCTGGTAGCGCCCCGATAGGGAGGGTCCCCCATTCGCCAATTGCCTGTAGCGCACGAATCCCTCGGCTTCTGATGTCGTATGGATGCCTCTCCCGTGATTGGGCAGCGGACCCCCCTCCCGACGAGAACCACCCAAGCTCTTAGCTCATGCCGGCTGTGCGAGCTTGGACAGCTCAACAAAAAACCCCCCCCCGCGCTGCGCGCCATGCGAAAGCTCTGGCCTCGTTCGGAATCGAGATTTGGGGGTCCTGGGGTCCCCGTTCAGCCTCGACAGCCGTTTTGTGGAACCTTCCACCCATTTCCAAGGACGATGTGGACTCCTTCGCTGCGAGTCGTTGACTCTTTGGTCAGAATGTGCAGAGAGCGATAGTGATAATCTCTGGGATAGGAGGGATAATGCTACATGACTTACGTACGCTACGTCATTAGATCTTGATCTTTCGTGCTGATAGTATGATATCTTATAACCAAACTTGGGTGATGCAGCGTCATTTCGCCTCTATGTAAGCAATTCCGATATGCGAATAATAGTATTAGGACACGGTTGTGTCTAGGCAGATGTTGCCTTGGTGTGCAAAAGGCGATATACAAGTAGTTTGACTTTGTAGCGTTGTATAGAAAGATTATAGTAGTCTAGTGTCTTATACCCTTATACTACGTCTGTGTAACTAGTTGTGATAGTTCTACTATCATCAGGTATGTTTCCGAATTAGGTGCCTTTTTGATTAAATCTTTCCTGCAAAGATAATACTTAGTATGTTTTACCTTTTCTTGTCCATAGGTGCATGATTAAGCAGACCTGTAAACCATAGATGGTGGATAGTTACTTCAGGCTTGTATGAAGTCATGTTATTACGGATTCTAAATATGATTTGAGGACGCATCATTTCAATATTACCAAGTTAATCCTATTTAGGGCACAATTTGTACCCACCCTACTCGATCATGGTGTAGGAGATCAATATGTTATTGCTTGACTCCATAAATGTTATAGCGACATGATCTCTACCTGTGCCCACTTCCTGCAGCGCCTTTCTCAACTATCATATTTACTGGATATATTGTTTCTTCAGATTTTCCGAAACTTGTATTTCGCGGCTCTGAAATACTTTAAAACTCTCTTGTCTAGTATCTATAGGAGAAAGACTCGTCTTCTTTAAACGAGACTGGAAGAGTCGGGTTAATCTAAACGGTTATAGCTAGCCCGGTACCTCCATAAATGCAGGTATATAAAAGAGTTTGTAGATCAAACAGGCTTAGCACCTCTTCTCCATTCTTGTTCTAAAACGAGGTGATCATTCACGCCCCATCTCAGGGTATCATTGTCCAAACGGGGTAACGGGCTTCTTACGTCCGCCTCACTCGTCATTCGGCTCTAAATAAGTGTCACGGCAAGCTGATCGCTCAAGGTAGAGGTAGGGTCTTCTAAACTTGACGTTATAGGCTAGGGGAAAGGACTGTGTGTCTTAATAGCGCAAGCTTTGATGATAAGTCTCATTGGAAGTGTTTTAGGGGATGGAATTTTAAAAGACATCGCGAGCGGCACCGGACCTCCCACCAACTCCCGCACTATCAATATCGATTTCTTGACAAATTGTTATTTTGATTCCGATCAGGTCTGTATCCTCCTGTAGAGTAACACTACATCTTTACGCAGTTACCCGAATAGTGAATATTGACTATGTCTTTGCTTAACCTACCGTAGTACTTGAACATAAAGTGTACGTGATTCGGAGGTAGAGGTTGGTTAATTTACAGGGGTCCATCCTTCTCGTGTAACATGGCCATGCTAAGAGCCCTATTGTCCCGAGATTATGGGTTCACGCTAATGGTCCTCATATGGAGGATGATGATGCTACTACGAGGAACTATGATAGAGAAGGGTATTGGTAAGGTGACGTAGGACAGCGAATAGCATAGCATATCGGTCAAAAACAAACATTGTCCTAAGTGGTATTGTTGATGAAATATGTAGCTATATGTAACGTGCGGTGTGGACGGCATTTGGCTAGTCGACAACGACCCCACCACCCCTTAAAAAAGTCCGTAAAGCTGCATGGCCAATGTCGACGTGTGCTAGGTTGCTCGTGATACCATGCTACCCTTGTAACACTGATGAGATTTTACATCCTGACCGTGGTCTCACAACATCTAGGAGGTACAAGATTGTGGCAAAGTTTCGGAGCCTAAGGTCACGTCGTCGCCACGGGATGAGCGATTGGGCTCGTGTTAGTGTGCTACTGACACAACCGCACATAACAGCCTTGGAACCGTTCGAGTACTTAACTTTCTGCTAATTCCCACCATTTCTTGACCTAGCCAGTTCTTTCTGTCAGAAGCGATATTTGGACGAACTTATATATTAGACCTCTAGAACTTGTTCTCTTTTTTTGGTGAGAGAACCGGTCACACTGTGTGTCGTACGATCAAATCTACTCCAAATTCAAGCCCAAGCCCACTTCCAACTCGGCACTGCCCCCCCTGTCAGAGCCCAATAATACGGAATTAGCGAGCTGGACCCTGCAGCCACTGCATTATCGATAGACTAGCGGCCTCCAAACGATTCGAAAATCCGGTTTAGATAGCCGTAGATTGCCGTGACGTAAGCGGCAGTGCAATCACGAACATTCTCCTCGTCACCCATATCTAGATCATCTTCCCTCCCATCATGTGGTACTACACTTCAACAGGTTAGCAATCCTTAACCATAATCAAACTCCTGGACGCTTCTGCTCGTCCATCTATTCTTCCCCTATCAAAAGAATTTACTCTATTTTGAAGTATTTGCAACAAGTCATCTAACGATGGAGACTTACGTAGCCCCCCGCGAAAAGCGCTATCATAAGTACAAGAAAGTTCTATACTTAGAACCGCCCATCAACGGTAGTAAGACCGTCCGCACACGAGTCACTACCATCGTGCCTCCTCCGGCACCTGCTCGTACTCCGTCTCCGTCTCCACCTCCGGTAATGCTCCCCGAGCCGAAACCCCAACCGCCACCGGTATTTGTCGAGCCTCTGCCGCCTCCACCCCCACCTCCTGCTCCCGCTCCTGCTCCTGTATACTACCCGCCCCCGCCACCACCACCGCCCGAGCCAGAGCAGACGGAGATTGAAGTCATCGCCGTAGATATAGACCCAGATCAATCATCCACATCGGGCAGATCGTCTAGGAGTAGCTCATCTAAGAGCTCGTCACGGAGCTCCAAGTCGTCTCGCAGCAGTGGCAGACATGGTCGAGAGCGCGAAGTCTACATCGAGCGCGAGAGGTTCGTCCCGGTCCGCGTGCCGGTGCCTTACCACGTACACCACGTCGAGATCGAGCAGCCGCAACAAGATAGCTTCCGCTACATCGAGGCACCCAGGCGTTACGAACCTTCGCGAAGACGGAGCCCAGACCACGAGATTGTCATTGAAGATCATCGACACCGGAAGTACATCAGAGACGGCTGAACGAATTGCTATATGATTCGGCCTGTACTATTTTACTTTGTCACCTCAATTATTTCGACTAGTGTGTCGCATATTTCAATAAATTAAACTTCGGCGGAGTTTGGATGCACTGTCATATTAAGATTGTCATGAGACTACGAGTACGAATGCGTACGGAGTACGGCGATCATGAGCTATGTATGAGAAGCTTTTACGCTTCGGAGCTAGGTGTTGGGACCACAGATCGGTATGGAGCGCGGAGTCCGAAGGCAACATCTTGAGTTTATCTGTACACATCTAGGGGCATGTCGATTGACGTTGAAGCAATTTTTTTTGCTGAAACATAATGTATATCAGGAAAGAGTGGTACTATCCGAGCTATGAACGCTGGATGGTGTTGCGTAATTGGCGCTGAGATTGATGATTGGCGGTCTCTATTAATAATAGCCTACAGTCAATCCAAGAACTTTCACTCAGACAATATACGAAGCATTCAAGAGCGTATACTGTGAAGACTTACTTGTAAACTTCTAATTTTCACGAGATAATTTCGGCTCGTATTATAATAAATTCCCAATTACAACATCTAAAAGTCGCTATTAAGTAAGCAGACATGTGGCGTTTGTCCCATGGGAATGGTTAGGCTAACTCGGTACATTTTGACCCAGGTTGCGAAGGGTGACAGAGATGGGGTTAAATCGGTATATACGCCACATCAAGCAAGATTTGAATTGAATTGATACCTGATAGTTACATCATGAGGCTATTCCGTACCCACATATATGGTGACTTCGCCTTATACCTGGCGGTTTGGACCTTGTAGATCATCCATACTTTTGGGTGATCAGCCCCTTAGTGATTCAGGGATGCAAGGGCCGCATTAGAGCCTCAAAATACACGATGGATTTTATTAAGAAACAGATTTTTTTTAAAAAAAATATTTGACTTGTTTTCTTTGATGTATACGTTGGACTGATCGGATGAATATCCCGGAAAGGCCAGGTGAAGTGACTTAACTATGGCAGCTCAAGGGTGATGGCTTTGAGATGACACATCTAGAATCCTGTTGAGATGGCTGTCATACTTATGAGCATCCAACTAGTCGTCATACTAGGCCGTATTGGAATGCTTATGGCTTGGATGCACTTGAAATCTCTAGTATCATCGTCGAATATGTTGAACTTGGATACCAGATATACAGGATAACATTCTCTAAAACGTGGCTGAAAGGTGAGGATGATGACTTTGTGGCATCGTACCTAATGAAAGAATATTTTTTACATTGCCGGTGACAAAATAATCTACTGATTACAATGTAGGTAGATTTTTTTCTCTCATGAGTGATTTTGATATGCTATCCTGGTAAGAATCCTTGAAACTCCTCCTTTGTGAACCTATATTCTGATCTACCTAGGTACCTTCAAGCTATCAAGCATGTGTACGAAGGGTGAAATACTTACATGACATAGATCCTTCACTCCGGGAATAAAAATCTAGCGAGCTGTTCTCCTGCCTCAACCATCTTAAACCATACTGTCATGCCAACGAGTTAGCCTTTATGTACCTCTTTATTACTTAGCCATCTTTTACTGAATATAGACGAGGCATGGTATAGAAGCTCTCAGTTAATATATTGTTTTTCCCATAGTTAGACCTTGTTATTACGCCTCTTCGGCGTAATATAGAAGTTAGCAACGAAACTAAATAGCATGTTGGTACTAATAATTAATAAACAACCTCCCATAAATTCTAGGGTGCTTACACATTTAACATAGCTATCAGACACTAAGTTAGATACTACAATGTAATGTAGAATTTTGTGTGATCTTATCGTATATTAGGAGGTTTTGGAGGTTAAAGAAAAGCCATCATGCCGAGGTATATAATCAGGGGTTAGGGGCATGGCTTCCTTGTCAGAATCGTGACCCCCTTTCTGCGGACCGGACCTCACGATGACAAAGTGTACGGGGAATATTTTCTGTGCAGAAGGCACTGGCCGGAGTCTGCAGGTATGTACTTCCGATAGACAAAAAGTGAACATCTCACCTGTATCTGGGCTAGTATTTGTGGTAAATTCACTTCCACATCATCTGTACCTTGTTCCTCAGTTACTACAATCTCTTCAAGATCGTGTCTTCCCATCATTCACTTCACATGATTGAGTCCCATTGAGAGTCAGGTTACTGTCACCAGCACCTAGTCATGTACCTTGGACAATATTATAAAAAGAGAAGAATTTTTATTTCAGTTTTAGACAAAGCTGGTTCCTTAACTCTATCACAATACCTATACCTCCTCCGTTTTTACCCTTCTCTAACTTCCTCAAGTAGAGAACAGAACTATAGGGTATGCAGCGTTACTACCTTCCTTATCGAACCACTATCACGCTACAGATGTTGCAGGGAAGGGCACACCCATTAAAATCCTGATGGCTTGTATATCTCAGCAGTTATGAGGGATCACAACATGAACCCAGATACTGATCCTTTCTCCATGCTATCTCAAGTTCTAACCTACTGACTGATCCAGATCTCTAACAGATCGAACTTTCGACAGGCCAGTTCTCTGATAACCACTTTAGGCAACCTCGAAGCGATAAGTCTTTTATCGCGATGCGAAAGTTGGGGAGGGTAAGTGACGGCATTGTTGCGCGGGAAGAACCGAGCTTATCTGTTGGGACGAGATCCTCATATAGACATCAGTCTTTCTCCGCACTGTTTCCGGTAATATCCTACTAATGGGTTGTGACTTTAGGTCGTTGAACTTCCGACACCTATACTCGGCTTCGCAAAACGTTTGCGCAGGTAAGGGAAAAGGCATCTACATGACTGTGGCTGACAGCGCTAATACGTATGTGACCAACGACGAGGTCTAACACCCCAGGATACGGCCTATGCTCTCGTACATGAGTCTGAGAAAGTTACGGTTGGCAAACAACCAACTACTTCTTATCACCAGTCATTCAAAGTCGAATGTCAAACTTGAAGAGTCATATTGATGGGCCTATATAAAGTACAGGAATCCCACATGCCTTGGGTATCAAACCTAAACGCCTATACCGCCGTCTCAATTTCCCAAGAGACGTCTTCCCCCGAATCACTCCTGTCCGCGAAATTATCTTACAACTATTATACACTGCGGACAGAGGAAAAAGAGATATCCGAACTGGCATAAAACAGCGACGGGACTACCGCCCAACGAACTAACAGCGACGGGACTACCGCCCAACGAACTAACAGCGACAGCGGAAATGCGAAACCAAAACTCATCTGCCGACCATGACTCCAACACGCATGCGAGAGTTAGAGTGGCTTGGTGTCGACGGGACTGGATACACGATCAAATGAGCAGCGGCATTCTCAAGTTCGTGGTTATGGGGATGTGTTGCGACAATGAAATGCAAGAGAACGGAGTCAACTAACTCCTAAGAACGATCAACGGAGCAAGCACCGGGATCGGCTACTGCTCAGTGCTCCCACGCGCTGGCTTATTGGGCCCCTTCGTTGGAAGGGTCCCCGGACTGCTTGGTGGTATCGAGTACGGCGCCCGGCTGAGTAAACTCGTCTAACCACGTGAAACCATCATCTGGCTGTGCGTCGCCTACGAGGGTGCTAGGATCCTGGGCCTGCGGCGGAGGATTGTAGGCGTCGTTGGTGGTGGTTGGCAATTGAGCCCACAGAGTAGCGTCTACGAGGGGAAGACCCAAGTCCGATAGCGTGGAGTCGGCCGCGGGCAAAGAATTACCAATGAGGTCACCTTGAGCTTGCGGAGATTGGATCGGGGCAGCGGCCTCGGTCTGCGTTGCCTGGGTTTGAGTCGGGACAGGGGTAGGATCCCGGTTGAGAGTATCGATCTGAGGCAGGGTGGCGAAGGGGTTGCGAATGGTGGGTGCTCCTCCCATGTGCTCCTCCAGCACTGCAAGACGGTATTGCATGGCGTCGTTCTCAGCACGCAGTTGGAGATTGTGGTTGGTGAGCTGCTGGATTTGTTGCCGGAGTGCTGCTATCTGTCGTCGGGCCTGCTTTAACTCCTGATCCAATGACACTGCTCGCTCCTCGGTCCTCTCCAGCAGCTCGGTCTTCTTCGCCCGACTCTTGCGTGCAGAAACTCGGTTCTGCTCTCGAGTGTGGGCTTTCTTGGCTTCACCGAGTCTCATGTTATACTCTAGGGCTGAGGCTTTCTCCTCCTCCGGCATGTCTGATGTGATCTTCCTCTCCTTCATGCCAGATCTCCACTTGAATGGCTGCTGAGTCGTGGGATCGGGGATTGGACGGTCATAAGGTGTCTTGGTCTTAGAACTACGCTTGCGCGTGCGCCGACTACCACCTTGGGAGGCAGGAGATTGGCCCTGGCTGGAAAGGGGAGAACTGACATTTTGAATTCTGCCCGGATCGGTTCTGGGTGTTCCACGGTTGGGTCGCTGGGGTGTAGTTACAGGTGGGAGTAGTAGCGCCGACGGGCTAGCTAAGTGCGTGCCCTGCGCTGCGGATTGGTTATTCGCCGTGGTTACGGCAGGATGGTTAAGGATGGACTGATAGGGACCAGTCCCTCCAGTCTGTCCAGGTGACCATTGATTTGGCTGTGGGGTTGGCATGCGATGCATGGCCTGGCCTACAGAAAGTCAGTACGTGTCCGCTTTCTAGTGCTTCATATGGTTATACTTACTACTCTGTTGTTGGCCATAGTTATATGTCGAGCGGGTTTGCGCCGACGAAACACCATAACCCATGTTGTCGGTCCAGTTCACATAGCTTGGGTGCATGGGGGGTACCGTCGCGTTCGAAATAGGACGCATGGATGTTGGCATGGGCAGTTGTGAACTTGGCATCAAAGGAGCTGCACCATACATGTTTGGCATCGCGCCAAACTGCGACGTCGACGAGGTCGAAGTCGCGTTTATGCCGGCATAACTACCAACAAACTGACCTGTTCCAGGGTTCGGGAGATGTTGCGTAGTTATATGTTGAGGTTGTACATCTTGTCGTTGTCGGTCGAAGTACTGGAGCTGGTCTCTCTCTGCATCTGTGCGCGCACGCGGAGGTCGATTGAACGACCTGTATCATGTTAACTCTTCCTATATACATGGAAGGGTTCATGTTAGGGTATCGAAAACTCACCTGTCGCCGTCACCAGGATGTTGGTTCTGACTCATGTCGGTGTTGCTGAGGATTGACGTTACTGCTGGTGGCTGTTATTGCGACTTGGGAAACTGTTGTGGACTCAAGACAGTGAGTGGTGTTGAGTGGTGTTGATGTGGAAAAGGGGCAGGGTGGAAAGAGTAAGAGTTGGTTCGCGATTTTATATGGAAGAGAAGTTACCGTAACAGGACCTCACCAATCTGGGGTAATATGTCCTCTGACCAAACAGTACTCCGATGACGATACCTTCTTCAAGTCACCTGAGTTTTGACTCTACTTCAGATGACGGGGTCAACAAAGACACTGTACGATTTGAAGTTGTCTATGTGGCAGCCAACCTTCTCAGAGTCACACACGAGCAGAGGTTACAGCAAACGACCCGACCTAAAGAGAAAGAGATCTTGGAAGTTGATGCAATCTGCAGCTCTGTTGTGGTAGGGGTGCTTAATGGGGTTATTGAAGATTGTGTTGTCCGTGTTGAAGCGTGTTGAAGCGTGTTGAAGCACTCGCCTCGAATGCACGCCCGTTTGATGAGGAAGTTTTTTTTCCCTCGAAGTCTCCTAGCAAATGTACCTACTGTACCAAGGTATATCCAGAGGGTTTGGCAGGTGCATTTGCTGGTCGTCGACGGGACAACTGCACAGTAGGGTATCGGCTTGGAGCTTGGGCGGATTTACTACAACCGAAATTGCTGCTAATTTTTTAGCCATCTTATTGATTTACTTACATCTAGTTTCACAGCTTATGCGGAGGAAAATTGAAGGAGTACAGCAGGTTTAGTTGAGGCTTAATGAAGCAATGAGTCCAGCAGTCGTCTTGGCTTTTTACCTAATGGCTTAGGTAGCTATCAGCAGGCTCATAGCCAAACACTTGGAATTTGCCCCCTAGAATTACGGTATTGTAGCACCTGGAACGGCAAGTTCAAGTTTTCTGCTAAAGTGGGCTAAGAAGTTCTCTTCAGTGATGCAATCATGTCCTTATCTTTCTAGAAACGTCAACCTCGGATGATACTTGCTTATTGATAGGTCTAATAAGATATTCGAACCCTCCGACAGCGGAAGGCATTCGTCATATTACCATTAGCTGCTGTCCACGAGTGCTTGTTTGTTTGCTCTGGAAGATAACATGTCCTGCTACTCGGCAGTCAGTGGAGAATGAGGACATATTTCAGACATCTTCATTAGAGTCTTTAGTGGTGGGTACATAAATAATTGTCGTCTTCCATAACTCCAATGCATTTTTAATCAGTTTTTTAAACTACTTTTAAATATAGATCAAAAGACATACAAACGGGTATCCAAGCCATGTATCACGTATTTTATTCTACAAATTCTAAGAGAGGATTTAGGGGCTGCTTATGCAAAGCCGCGTATAAAACCACAGAATAGAGTGTGAATTGCGAAGAGAAACATCTTTTCCAATGCACCACGCGTTCAGTTATGCTTATTCCACTACGATACAATAATAAAGACGAAATAATGAGAACGGTTCTGTAAATTCTTATTGCAATAGGACTCCTTTGTAGGCAGCCACATAGGGCCTCTCTATATGTTGATGCGAATTTTATTGGAATCATGAGTTATATCTAAAGATATCTCAGTAATTTAGCTAATTCATGGAGTAAATTAGAATGACTAAATCTTGGAAATCGATTCTGATGTTGTAGAAGGCCAGTTGTTCCTATACCTGTCTACCTAACTAGTTAAATCAGAGCTTTTTCCATCTTCAAAACAAAGTTCTTCCTCTTAGTCAAGGAATTTACTGTTATTTCAGGGCATTTCATGCTAGGTCAGGACATTTAAATCTACACGTGACTCATTGCATCTTAGCTAATAACGGTGCGGGAGAGTGAGTTCAGCAGGTAGTCACATGGTGACTTGAATTAGGTAGTGTTTGAGACCTGTCCAATACTTGAAAGTGAGAATTAAAAAGGAAGTGAATGAAGATGAAAAAGAAGACAAACAAGAGAGGGAAGTTCGTTGAGATGAGATCAGTGCGAGTCCGGTACGGTTCTTCTTGGGACGACTAAGAACCGAAAAGTTGCGAAAGCATGATTCAATAAAGTGGTAAATGAATCAAAGCCTGCTTTGCTTTGACATTGTGGGAGATGGTATACGCGTCGTTGCTAAAGTATTAGGATACGCGTTTACAATTACCTAATCATTTGCTTATCCCTCGAGGTGTCCCATATTTACGACACGGAAGAATATCCTAACGGCGGCCAGCTGCTTGCAGATGAGCATTTTGGTACCTAGTTTTATATTGGCGTACCTATATACTTCCCTGGCACCTATCAGGGTATTAACATGTGTAAGGGGCCAGGTTATTTCAAGGTTATCTCCATAAGGTACGTACTTCTGTCTAGGAAATATAACTATCAATTATGCTATATTATGGGCAAGCTATTCCTCGCCACTAGAATCTTAGGGGAAAGAAGCAAACGTCAACTCTTCACTTAGTAGTTATATATAATGCTCATGTATTAGCTAGTGGCTTATCGAGTAAACTTCTCCTCCCGGTTCGGCCTCTTTGTTTTTCTGCTTTTCACTAGTTTCTATTCCGAACTCGGTTTCTAACTCTGTGCGCATAGGAATCTCCTTCACTACTAATGCTGCAAAGAAACCCAAAAGCGAAAATCCAATACCCACTTGCCAACATAGCCGGAGACTATCGATGTATATACTCTTGACTTGCGCTTTCAGGAACGGATTGGAGTTAAACGAACTTATAAAACGTCCGGAAGCGAGACCATATGCGCCTCCATTAGTCAGCATATTCTGCAGTGTCTCGTTTTGGAGACGGCCCGAGATTGAGTTGACTCTGGAATTGAAAATAGCCGCAGGTATAGCAACTCCCCATACACCACCGAAGCTACGTATGAAGGCCCACGTCGCAGTCGCTACGGCTTGGTCTTGTTCCTCAAGCGGGGACTGTGCTGCTGGGAGCGTTGTGGTAGTCAAGACCCCGGCGCCTGCAGCTCCAATACACTGAATACCGGCCCAGTAGGCACGAGAGCTGTTATCATCAAGCAATGAGAATAATCCAAACGAGATGGCGAAAAGAGCCACACCAATGAAGTGCCATGGTCGATAGCGACCGAATTTAGAGAGACCCACGCCTGCGAGAATTGCAAAAGGCATAGATACGATGACAGTCGGAAGCAAGTCAACTCCAGAGGTGACAGGGTCGGCTTCCAATACGGCTTGGAAGTATAAAGGAAGAAAATAGGTGATCCAATAGGAAAGGACAGAGTGTATGAAGGTAAGGCCATAACTACCAAGAGACGTTCTGTGGAAGAACAATCTGGGAGGCATTGTGGGCTCTGGGACCTTAGTCTGAATACCAAGAAATAGGATCAGCCCAAGAAACCCGAGAATTAAAGGCACTAGTGTTCTCCACGATGACCATGGGAACTGCGTACCGCCCCAAGTAAGAGAAAGCAAGACGGCAACAACAGAAGCGACCAGGATAGCATTTCCCCCAAAGTCGACGCGTCTTAGAATATTCCGAATATTATCTTCCTTATATCGCACTCTGAGTGTCAGTGCCAGTGCTAGCCAAGATACGGCGGCAATGGGGATATTGATATAGAATACCCAGCGCCAAGACACTCTTTCAGCAAACAAGCCACCGATAAGAGGTCCAAGGGCAATAACCACGGAGAAAGTCCCGAATATGATACCAATGAACTTAGACCGTTCACGTAAAGGTACCAGATCACAAACTATCATATCGATCATAACGTTGATACCGCCTCCTCCCATACCCTGCACAGCACGACCGGCGATAAGAGTGCCTAGACTTGGCGCTGGACCAGAGATTGCGGAGCCAGCAGCGAAGAGAAACACAATTAAAAGAGTGAGACTGCGTCGACCAAAGATATTGGCAGTTTGTCCATAAAGGGGTTGAAATGCTGTCGACGTTAGGAAGTAGGCATTGGTAATCCAGATATAAGCATAATCTGAGCCGAGATCGTCCACAATCGAAGGTAAGGTAGTAGAAATGGCGGATATATCCAAGGCTGATAGAACTGACATGATGGAAAGAGAGCCGATTATCCCCTTGTCATGTATGTATTAGCCCCCGGTTAGCTTTATAGAGCATCAGGACAAATTTACGTACCCAGAAACGCCATCCATAACCAGGATCCTGATGTTGCGCCATTGCCAAAGGGAAGTCCAGATTCTATAAAGAGAAAGAAAACTCAGATAGAGGAGAGATTTGAAGCTATTGATGTTATCGAAATGGCACATAGGAAAACCCATGAAAGCTTTACGAGGTATCTTAAGTAGGTATGAAACAAAGAGCTAGTCTACCTACCTAGGTGATTCCCTGGATCAACCAAACCTCGAATCATACCTTAATTTGGCTTGCTCCAACATGGCGCGGCAGGCATAGGAAATTTCCACTGAACTACAACTATAACGGCTGTCCCATTAGTCTTTGGCTATGGCGCATCAACCCTTGCGTGCAGCGATATTATCATATTAGCAAACACCAACAGTCTGAGCGCGGAACCCACAGCACTGTTCATGTAACGCCTGATAGCCTATCTACTTAATCCTAGTTTTCCTGTTACCTTAGTTATACGATTGATATAGAGAGTAAAATAGTTATGCTCTACTCGGGCAGCGGGACCGTATTAATAATCTTGCCATCATCTAAGTACACTGTCTCGAACCCGGCAAGGACTACAGCTGAGCCCATATTGACCCAGTCTGTCTCTGGTCCCGCGATCTTCTCGGCCCAGTCTGAGCTTGATAGCACGTTCCTCAGGTCATCAGCATCATGCACCCAATATGAGCTGACCGCACTGAAGTCTCCCATTTTCCAATTGCTGTTCCTTCTTTCCTTTAATTCCTGATCAAAGGCCTCGCGTAGGACGGTTGGTGTCAGGTACTATGGAAGGACATTAGTGCGTCGGGTTCCTTATATTCTTAGGTATACGTATAAATAAGAGTGAGCGGAGTACCATAGAGTATTTGACGATGTTGTATTTTTTGAAAATCGTGATGCATCGGGGAACTTGTTCTTCCTCATACCACTTCTTGAAAGCCTCATCTGAAACCCTTTCTTTTTTATAGTGCATAACAGAGAACTTGAGGAGTGGCTTCTGTGGCGAGCTGCCTTGTTCTTGCGCCTTTTGCTCAGCCATATTGTATTATTGTGTCCAACAAGTCTTTTCCGACTGCATCGAGTGTATTAAATAGCAGATACTCACTAAGGCCGGGGGTCCTAACCCTCTTTATACCATGAGCAATATGCGACGTCCGGGCCAACCCCACCTCCTTTTGTTATGTTATGTTTACCCCTTGCATGCTTACCGGTATATACATTGTAACGGCTCTTCCAACAAACAGTCACATACTATTCCAAGAAGGAGCCAATTTATGCCGAAGATTAGTTGGTAACATTTTGAAACCAACAGCAAGGATTTCTATTATGTATCAACTCTGTCATCCGACCGTTGGCTCTACTCGGTACATTTCTTTGTGACTTTGAGTAGGTGAATAAAGCAAACTGCAATACTAGGAAGCTTCCATAAAGATCTGGATGGATTATAGTGAGATAAGACGATAGACATTCATGATTTCCTCTTATTCATGTCTACTGGAATCTATATATTGTTCCTGAAAAACGCACTCTCTTGTGGTGTCACGTGAGCGACACCGAGTCATCTGAAATCCACGTGACTATCTGACAATAGGTAAGTATCGAGATAGATATGGCTAGCTACTCGGCACTACGATAGGGCAAGCCCCAACTGCGTCCTTGGCACAATACAACGCGTGCGATCGCTCCAGGGGATGGACAAAGCTTAGTCTTTATCCACTTATGCCGGTAGTAATGGTCTATGTGGCCCACGCGCCTACGCGCCTACATGGGTGATTCACGCGGGTCATCCTGAGAAGCATGTGAATATATCATCATCGTGACTTTCTGTGGGGGTCCTAAGTCACATCAAGCGTAGCCCTGCTCGCTCATGATCGAGCTAGGATGATAGTCGTTTACGGGACTTAGCTTCCTTGTGAAGTGGGTTAAGTTTAACAAGATGGGCAAATGGGTCTAATCCATGAAGCTGTTCGAATCCGGGTCTAGGGTTACTTTAGATCTGGATGTTCCATCAGCCTCGATCTGAGTAAGGTCTACGGTGCCCACATACGTACACCCACATGCTCGAGATTCGACCCACCACGGTACCGGTTTGGGTCTTTCACATGTCAAAACTAGGACTTGAAAGGAGCGCGTCTATCGGGGTTGTAGTTCATAATACATGATTCAAAGTAAAAATCTGAAAGCCGAGGCAATCCTTTCAAGTGCTTGAGCACTTCCATTCCACAAATACCTGGCGTGTTGCTCACATAAATGCCTTCTAGCGTCGAGTCTTGAAGAATTCTTTGATTCATTAGGTACTGTATCGTTTAGCCTTCTCAAGCTCTTGTACCTGAGGAGGCAGATGTGTGGACCTCCATTCTCCCTCCTGTTCGTACCGTCTGCTCTGACTGTGTCTAGTAAATGCAACGGCTCTTTTGAAATTTCTAATTGTCTACACGAGATATACATCATGAACCAAGAATGGACCCCAAATCGCGAGAAACACCGTACCACACCAGGCATATATTGAAAGCAAGTCGAATAGGTTAGTATGATTTAAAAAGTCGCGACGGCAATGGCGATAGCCTGCGTTTCCGAGTGAGAGATAGACACGCTAATTTCCTTGACGCCTGCCTTTTTCGCGGCTTCTTGGGCATCACCATGAAGCTATAAATGATTAGCAACACTACGGCAATGGGGCGTCATGAAATGTCACTTACAGAGACGATGGGAGCACCGTGCTCGTTGGGCAGAATCTCGATATCCTTTAAGGGTGCACCAGCACCCTTGCTTTGGACACCCAGACTCTTGAAGACAGCTTCTTTCGCGCTCCAGCGTCCGGCGAAAGAGCTTTGCGGGCTTGGTGTCTTTTGGCAGTACGCAATCTCCTTGTCGGTAAAGTTACGTTCAATGAAAGTGGGATTATCAATGTTGATAGCTGCGATATCCTCTACGTCAACGCCAACTTTGTTGTTCTTTCCGGTCTGGAGACTTCGAGCTAAGCTCTCGACCACTTCTTTTGTGTTTTTTGCCTTGAGAATATGGGGCTGAGCGGCTTGGCGGGCGAAGTCGGCAGCGTAACTAAGCTCAGCCGTCTTTCCATTCTCCGTAACCCTGGCGTCAGGGTTTAGAAGGACTGAGGTGAGCTGATCCTCAGTATACGGCGAGTGATCCTTAGCTTGGAAGATGGCGTTATTGACTATGCCATTGTGCATATAGCGATAGGCTTTCTTCTGGCGGGCGGTCACCTTGGCGCTATACTCCGCATACGTCTCCTTGTCGAGAGTAGCGAATAGGTATCTGGGATGTACACCGACCACCTGAGCACCCTTCTGACCGAAGCCAAACGATGTGAGCGAGAACGCCTTTACGCCATCGGTCTGGATGCTTCGACTGGGGTATACGATAAGGTCAAACTTCTCCATGTCTTTGTCAACGTTGTCTGCGTTACGGTTACCTGGGACAAGACCACTGTTTAAAACCTGCAAACAACCGTTGAACATCCAGGCTCCAGCGGCACCTTTCGGGTGACCGGTAAGGTACTTCTGGAAGATGCCCAAAACAGCATTGCCTTTCTTTCGGCCGAGATGGCGCAATTGCTGGCAGATGACCGATGATTCATTCTTATCGTTAGCTTTGGTTGATGTACCATGGAAAGAGGCGACATCTAAATCGTCAATCGAAAGACCCCAGGTAGCAAGGGCTCCCCGCAGAGGAGCGATGGTATTATCTTGCTTCCAGAAGTTGTTTCCGAGGCTGCGCAATGCCTCTCTCTCCTGTCTTGCAGCTTCTTTCTCGATATGGACTGCGCGGGCTTGAGTATATTCCTTCTCGTCGAACTTGTGTCCTTGGGCCTGCATGGCAGCAGCCTCCTCGTATAGGTACTCTAGCTCGGACTCTTTCCAGTTGCGGATCTGCCTCTTGCGAAGCTCGATCTGCCTGCGGCGGTACTTCAAGTCTAGTAGGGGAGAGGGGAACTTGCTGGGAGCCTCCCGAGCAGTGGTTAATAGACCCTGTCCGGGTGCTGGCACAGAACGTCCGATCTTATCGCTGGCAGTAGTTGTAAGAGCAAGGACACCATAAATCGGCACACCCATATCGAGAGCCAATTTGGCTGTCATGATGACTTCAATACCGCAACCCTGGGATTCCATGAACCCACTTCTCGTGGTGGTAGTGGGGCGAGACATTTCCTGCGGGGTGCGTCCATGGGCGAATTCATCAACACTGTTGCTTGTTGCTTTCATATTGGCGAACTCATACGAACCCTCTTCACCGAAGTCATCGAAACCGCCGACTAGGCAGATGCGTGCTTTACCTTCCATAATAGCTTCGTATCCGTTATCTACGGATTCCACCGCTGTAGCGCATGCTCCAACAGGGGTCTTGATGGGGCCAGAGGAAGATAACAAGAGCATATTAACCCAAGCGGCCATCGTGTTGATAAAGGACTCTTGCAAGATATCCTTTTGGATATCCTTGTCCATCTTGCGCTTGGTATACATCCCGTTGAGAGCATTCATACCACCTTGACCAGAACCAATGCAATTACCAACTTCGGAGACATGGACGTACTTATAGAATTCGTATGGATCGGTGATACCAGAGGAGAGGAGGGCTTCAGCGACAGAAACAAGAACATACAGTGTGACACGATCAACTTGAGAGATGATGTCGTCGGGAACACCATATTTCTTGGCATCCCAGCCCGTGGGAATTTGTCCAGCAACTAGGCGGTCGAACTTAAGTGCCTTTGGAATCCATAAAGTAGCACCTTTCCGTAGACGAATGGTGTACTCGCCGGAGTCTGGAATCTCGAAAATTTCACATTTATCGCCATGCTGCCTCTTGAATTCCTCAGCCGTTTCCTTGGATCCCTCAAATGGTTCGAGATCCTCTTCTAGCTGGATCTCGTGTAACATCATCTTCTTGTTAGGATCGTATCCATCGAACAGCTCGGGTTCAATGAGACGGATACCCGAATGCTCAAGAATATGCTTCTCGTACTTCTGTTTGATATCCTTGTCTTCAACTGGTTCACCGGTCTTGGCGTCGACCCAGCCTGAGTAAGGCTGTCCTTTAATTGGACCATTGTGGTTTTTGATAAGTCCCATAATCCACGCCATCTCGACGCAACCTTCGAGGGAGAATTCGCCATACGCTTCCATTTCCCAGCGTGTTCGTGAGTTACCCCAGGGTCCAATTTCGGCAAAACCAGTGACGACCACAACCTTTTCCAAGTCGACCATGCCTTTAAGGCTTTCATTAAGAGGTTCAATTTCCTTCTCCCAGCTGGGAAGAGGCGGGAAATCAAATTTGATATTGGCACGCGGCTCAATGATTTTCTTTCTGTACAATGCTTCCGAGTTCTCGCCGTTTACGACCTTGTTCTCAATGGATGTCTCTTTGGTGACAGCTCGGCGAACCTCGCTTGTCTCCATGATGTCCTTGCGCAACCGTGTCATGGTATCATTGAGGTTGGGAATAAATTGGAGGCCGCCGTTCAGATCCGCGAATACAGGCTCGTTCTGGCAGAGATCTACAATAGCGGGAGACATAAGTCCAAGGAGGTTGAATGCCATCTCCTGCTGGGAAAAAGTGCGAACGCCAAATTGCTCAACGCCTTCGGCTACGATGTTGTTACCGGACATAAGACCCGTACCACGGGTCCAGCCAATGACGGCACCACATATGGTGAGGTAATTGGCCCAATCCTCAGAGTGCCAGCGGTTGAACAGGGTCTCTAAGCCGAGCTTAGACTCTGAGTAGAGACCGTCACTACCGAATGTACCGTGATTAGGCGATAGAGGGAGTACAACTTGAGCGGGTCGAGTCTCGAAACCGCGCTCCGACTTTTGTGTCTTCACGCAACCCAAGAGTCGAATGAGGTTTGTCAACATGATACGGTGAGCAAGTTCGGATTTCGAGTCAATGCCGTCGATTTGGCGGCCATTCTCAGAAATGGCAGCGAATGGAACGATGTAATCGAGGTCCCATCCCAACCCATTCTTGGGATCGTAAATGTAGTTGACGAGTGCTTCGACATCTTGCTTACTGCCTTGGTTGAACGGAACAACAACGAGCTGCGATCCGCGGGCACCATACCTGGCGTACATCGCCTGGTAATATTCAGTCACCTGTCGTGAAAATCGACTCGTTGTTACGATGACTCTGGCACCTCCGCTGATTAAGCCCTGGAGAACCTCGGCACCGATTGAACCAGCACCGGCACCAGTCATGAGAACATACTTGTCCTGGTAAGTGACTCCAGATTTGGCAGCCTCTTCCAAGCAGTCCAAGTAGATCCCAGTTAGTCGTTTACTGTATTCCCAGCCGTGCAGGTTGTGACGTTTGAGGTGCAAGAATGGAATGGTCTCCATCTTGCCTTTTCCATTTTGACCGTTGGCCTTCAAGGCGGGCTTCTTAACCAAACCATTTGCCTTTCCTGTATCCTTGGGTAAGATTTGGCTCTCGTTCATGGCTAGCGAACGAAGAACGTTGCCATAAAGATTCTTAAATTCGAGCTTCGCGGTCTTGGACATTTTGTGCTGCTCCTTAATGAGCTTGACAAGACGTCCAAGATCATTCTGTACCTTGGTCCGATTGCCGTACTCGGAAATTTTCCCTCCTTCCGCCATCTGCCTGACGTAGTGCTCAAGCTTACGGCAGCTCTGTCGAGGAACCTCTTCATAGTTAAGATTGCCTCGAGCGTCGATAGATGTGTGAGGACCGGTTGGAATAGCCACATCCTTATAAGCGGGCGGAACATTCAGGACATCCTTGCAATTTTCAATTAATTGCTGTCCGAGCTCCTTCGCAAGCTTGTACGTCTCTCCACGTTCGGTAGGGCAGTTGTCGATGTGGTACTGCATGAATTCGAGTAGCAAGGGGTTTGATTTGCTCATGATGCGTATGCATTGGCTGACGATCTCTCTGTCAACAGCTTGCAGTCGGCCAAAAATAACATCGTAATACATGCTTAGGGCGTCTTGTCGTGCCCAGTTCCAGGAAGAATCGTATGTGCGCGCTTTTAAAGGACTAAAAACAGGCTCGATACCTGCGGCATAGAAGTCCCCATGTTCGGCGCTCCAGAGGTCCAGTTGCGCCTGCAACACCTGTTGTGACTCTTGAGATGTCTGCGCAGCTTTGTCACCTGCTCTAAGATCCATTTTCAGGTATCTTGCCAGCAACTCTAGCTGCTGCTTGAATAGTGCACGCTGGTCTTTGGTAAGAGCATCAATGGCAGCAGGGTCCATCATCATACCTCCAGACCCGCCAGCGGCAGGGCCGGCAGCTGAGGCTGTAGATAAGCTGATACCGGCATTGGCAGCATATTTTTGTGCTACATCATCCAGGTATGCTTTAGCATCGTTCTCGGAACTGAGACGAGCTGCAGGCTCCATCGTAATGGCTAATATGAGGGCTCCGTCCTGCCTACCAGGGCCTAGACCCCATCGTGTCTCCAGATACTTCCGTGCAGAGGTCATGTTGAATCCACCAGGCATCTTTGAAGAAATCAAACGGGCAATTAATGATTGAGACTGCTTTCCAAGCTGACCATTGAATGTAGCCTGCATTAATCCTGATAATTCGTCGATAGGAGTATCTTCCGGCTTTTCAGGAGTTGACCCAAATTCCTTGCCAAGGTCTCCGAGAATCTCGTTCTGGAGAGTGGACTTGCCTACAACTTGGTTAGTCCTAGACCGGGATTTCACTATGTGGCTTGTACTGACCTCCGACTAAGTCCTTGATCGCCTTGCTTAGAGGTACCTCTAAGAATGGTTTCTTTAATTTTTGTGCAATCAATGCTCTGACTATCTCAAGCGCAGATACTGGCACATCGTCCACAGCCGCAGCAGGACCTGCGCTGGGCGCGGGAGCGGGAGCCGCAGCAGAAGGAGCTGCTGCCGCAGATGGTGCCGGTGCAGAACTCGAACTCTCTGCAGCCGCCGCAGCGGGTTCTGGTTCCTCTTCAATTGGATCAACATCGTAATAGATCTCCTTTGCATCTTTGTTATAGCACAGAATTTGTCGTTGGATAGATTTCGCGGCGTCGAAAGCTTCATATTTGGATGCGATTGTCCTCTTCGCCATTACACCTAGGGTATCCGCAGGTCCAACTTCAACGATACGCTCGGCCGTCTTCTCGCCAAGGAAGACATCTTGCGTTTCGATCCATCTCACAGGAGAGGCAAACTGGTATGCGAGGAGTTCTACGAGCAAGGTGTGGGCAAGCTCCTGCTCAACTTCGGGACGCATCTTGACGGTAGAGTGGTAATACTTGAGGGAAAAGTTTCGAAGAGTTTGAAGGAACGGAGTGTCGACAACTCCACTGGGTATCTCGGCTTGTTTGGTGGTACGTCGACGGAGGAAGTTAAAAAGAAGGATGCCGTCTCGTCCGTGTCCGACTAATCCCCTTCCACTTTTTTAATTCTAGTCCCTTAACTGAGTTAGGGGGGAAGGTCAAAACAGCAAAATGGCACTGTTTGACTGGAAGGAGGAAAAAAAGAGCGTTGACCAAAGCTTCACTAGAACAGACAGAGAAACGCAAGAGGGATTGGAACGAATTACTGATGGGTCGATTTTTGACAAATTGATTATTAGGCACCTCCTGGTATTGTAAATTATTCAGGTATCGCCGGTAAGTGGTTGGCGATCACTTTTGACAAAAGTTGTTTTGCCCGAGAGACTGTGCCGGCATAAGAGGTACAAATTACAAACGACAAAAACGGTTAGGTTAGGGCGGTAGCTCTCGTACGGGTAGGATGCGTGCGAGAATGCGAAAAGACCTTTCCCAAATGTTGAACTGCATCAATGGAAAATTTTGGCGGGATCCTGGTAGGTCGTGGTTCCCCATTCCCGGGCCAATGGCTACACTACATACCTACATAGACTAACCAGATGTACCTGAAGTCCACCTACCCTAAGCTGCCTGGACAGAGGGGCCTAGAGCATTCCCCACGCTACAGCAATCCTCTGTGGTGCCACCGCAACTACTGTGCGATACTCTAGGCGCGCTCGGAGGGTAAGAGGCACCGCTAACCTCTGCAGCACATTAATTTGCTTCATCTTGATTTGCTCCGAAAAACATTTTTACTCCACCATTCCTCAACCAACTTCCTGGCTCTATGCCTATCGTAGCTTAGTTGCTTTCGAGACCCTTTCTCCACAAAGACCCAGCCCGCAAAGTTGGGGTTCGTCGTTCCTTCTTTTTGCCGCCCTCGTTAACACCTAATATCGTCTTATGCCTGGTTTTATCGAAAGCTCTTTTGAACCGTTTAAAAAGATAATAAATTCCTCCTTGCCGTTATCTTCTTGAACATGGATCGAAAACAGCGCTTTCCCTAAGACTGGATCGTCTGGCGGCCTTACCCACGTTTCAAAAATCTAAGGTAGTCAATCGTCATCCGACTTTAGTCTCATGCAGGTTTGAACAGCCTAGGGTGAGTGGTATTGCAGGGAATCCTTTTCCGTGATACCAGGTACCACGCAACATCGCGCGTGAATGGCCTTGGCAGTCGTTTGCCTTGCTGCTAGATGTACCCTTCCAACGGACCAATAACCTAAGTATAGGTACTTCTCATGAGCATGCTAATTTGAACAACATTCGAACAATCGTTGAATTCAATCTGTTCACATCTAGGTTATTGCCTTGTAAAATTGATTCTCATCCCCTCCCCCACCGAAATAGGATATAAAAGACGAGCTGACAGCATAACCAATTACCTTGTGTAGAAGACTGCATTTAGACAATATCTGATTTATGAGACACTGCATATCTGCAGGAGGCTGTGAAGAGTTATTGGTTGCCTTGTCATCTTCATAATTCAACAGAGAACCTGCCTACTATCGCGTTGCGTCATCTCACCCTCTCCGCAATCTAGAATGCAGCCTCCAGATGACATGCATGGATGATGACCTCGCAGGCCTCGGTTGAAAGAGACATCGGCTCTGATGATTAGTAAATAGACCACTATTCCGAAACCTTTGAGCCTGGATGACATTGAGAGCAATTTGTTGGATGGAACACAGGAATGGAGTTAGGGAGAAGCCATGTCCATGGATGAGCCATGTTCCTTTGATCCGAAGATCTTGATAATCATGGTCTGAGGTTCTCCCCTTTCTAATCATAGTTCTTCTACCTTCATCACCATTGGCTTCAGATACTGCCGTCTCTCCATGTTTGATATCTACTAGGTAATTCGAGATTGATAACATATTCTACTTGATCCTAGGATGCGTCGTGACATCGTCTAAAGCTGGCATGATTAGCCATGTTCTAAGCTGAATTCACAATCTTGTTGGAATGGAATAGGACGGAAGGCAACAAGCGGACAGGGAGATGCTTGTTTTCTTTTTTTTTCTTCCAAGCTGGATGTGCCTAAGGTTTACGAGATACATGTATGTAGATGTAAAATATCGCCTCATCAACATTCAATGTTACATGTATCTTGAAGATATATGAAGATCGAAGTATAGATACTTGATTTGATAAAGAGCTAGAGTACCGTTCAAAGTGGGTCCCACCCTTCACCAGGGTCGCAGATGCACGCTAGGTACATGTTTAAACAAGTGTGGCACCTAACCCAAACGGATCCCCAACAAGAACTTAAATTTTTTTTTCTGGCGAGGGAGCTTGTCCCTGCAACGACAACGTTAGCCCATTAGCTTAGACGTTCTATCTGGTAAAGGTACGTTGAGAGGGACATACAGAGGCGCTGACGCTTGCAATTGCCTTGTGCCACAAACATTGAATGCTTGTTTCTTGATAGGAAGTCCCTTCAATTGCATCTAGTCCATCACGACCCTCTCCTTTCTTATCGAGGCTGGTCAATCGTAACTTTCTCAGCTTCAACCCTACAAACACCCCCAAAGTTCCATTCCCGCGGCAGGTGAACCATTCTCGTCCAGTCGGTCATTCATCAGTGAGGCTTTTGGTTGCCTGATCATATCCTCGGACGCAGTTCTCTGTTTTGCTAGAGCTCTTTGAATTTTTTTTTCCTTCTCCGATTCTCAAGAGCATTACATCTCCTACTCTTTACTGAGTCTACGGAGGTAATCCTAATAGTAAGATATGACTTTACTGGATTGCATAATTCTTATGTATTGTGATCGCTAACACAACCCAAAGCACCAATTTAGACGTCCAACTCACTAGCAATTCTACGATACCCCTAATCATGTATGGTACCGGCTCGGGCACAGGCCCTCAAACGGGTGTCTCTACTCCTCGATCTTCGTCCTCTCTTCGACCTCTGACCCTTGCCCATGGATCGCTCGAGGCTTCATTTCTCGTACCAACTGGCCTCCATTTCCATGCGTCGCAGCTTAAAGACCGATTCACGGCCGGGCTGCCAGCACCGACAGATGAATTAGCTCTAGACGATGAGCCTTCATCCGTAGCTGAGCTGGTCGCAAGGTATATGGGGTTTGTTGCACATGAAGTCGAAGAGGGGGAAGATGATGCGCAAGGCTCCTACGAAGAAGTCCTAAAACTCGTTCTTAATGAGTTCGAGCGAATGTTTCTCCGAGGAAATGACGTCCACACTCTTGCGAAGAACCTACCAGGTATTCTCGCCAAACAAATAACCGTGGTGAGGTGTTATTACGCGGCCCGTTCAGTGGCAAACCGGGCGATCAGGCCGCACGAATCCGCCCTCTTGAGGGCCGCTGACGATGGGAGTGCTGTCATCTACAGCATTTTCGGTGGCCAAGGAAACATCATCGAATACTTCGACGAGCTCCGTGAGGTATACGAAACATACCCTTCCTTTGTAGGCGAGCTTGTTACCGCGTCTGCGGAGCTCCTCCACAACCTTGCTCTAGACCCAAGAGCGGAAAAATTGTACGCAAAGGGGTTGGATGTGATGGAATGGCTTCATTCGCCGGACACGACTCCCGACCCTGAATATTTAATTTCTGCGCCGGTTAGCTTGCCTCTGATTGGATTGGTACAGCTTTGTCATTACCAAGTCCTCGGAAAAGGTCTTGGTGTACATCCTGGAATACTAAGAGACCGCATTCGCGGGGCCACTGGTCACTCTCAAGGTGTCATTGTAGCAGCTGCCACTGCTGCTGCGGATTCATGGGAGTCATACGAAAAATTGGCTAAGGATGCATTGACGATGCTTTTCTGGATCGGCGCTCGCAGTCAGCAAGTGTTCCCCAGAACCTCGTTGACTCCGGCTATGTTGCAGGATTCGATTGACAATGGCGAAGGGGACCCGACGCCTATGTTGAGTATCCGTGATTTGCCTCAGAGCGAGGTTCAGAAACACATTGACGCTACAAACCAGTATCTTCCTGAAGATCGCCATATCGCCATATCCCTCATCAACAGCCCTAGAAATATGGTTGTTACTGGCCCGCCGATTTCACTCTATGGTTTGAATTTGCAGTTGCGAAAAGTTAAAGCTCCAACGGGTCTTGATCAAACTCGAATACCACACACACAACGGAAAATTCGCTTTGTGAACCGATTTTTGCCAATCACTGCTCCTTTTCACAGCAAGTATCTTGCTGATGCCACCAAACTCATTGATGAAGACCTGAAGGATATATCAATTGATTCTGCCTCGCTGGGAATTGCCGTGTATAATACGTGCACTGGTGCTGATCTGAGAGATGAAGTCGAGGGCAACATTGTGCCCTCCTTGGTCCGTATGATCACGCGAGATCCTGTAAACTGGGAAAAGGCAACGGTCTTCCCAGAGGCCACTCATGTTTTGGACTTCGGCCCAGGTGGTATTTCAGGTCTCGGTATTTTGACAAGCCGCAACAAGGAGGGTACAGGTGTTCGTGTTATTTTAGCTGGTACAATCGACGGCGCTGCACAAGAAGTGGGCTACAAGTCCGAACTCTTCGACCGGGATGAGGAACATGCCGTGGTCTATGCTATTGATTGGGTAAAGGAATACGGCCCTCGATTAGTCAAGACTTCGGGCGGCCGCACTTATGTGGATACCAAAATGAGCAGGCTGCTTGGTGTACCCCCAATTATGGTTGCTGGTATGACGCCAGCTACTGTTCCGTGGGACTTCGTTGCAGCAACTATGAATGCTGGGTATCACATCGAGTTAGCTGGTGGAGGTTACTATAATGGCAAGACAATGACAGAGGCCCTGACCAAGATCGAAAACGCTATTCCAGCCGGACGAGGAGTTACGATCAACTTGATTTATGTCAACCCTCGGGCTATGGGCTGGCAGATTCCTCTTATCGGCCGTCTCCGAGCTGAGGGTGTCCCTATTGAAGGTCTGACTATCGGTGCAGGTGTCCCGTCCATTGAAGTTGCTCAGGAGTATATAGAGACTCTCGGTCTAAAGCACATTGCTTTTAAGCCAGGCTCCATGGAGGCAATCCAGGCTGTTATTAATATTGCCAAGGCTAACCCGACATTCCCTGTTATCCTTCAATGGACTGGCGGCCGAGGAGGTGGCCATCACTCCTACGAAGATTTCCATCAACCGATCTTGCAAATGTATGCCCGCATCCGACGGTCGGACAATATTGTCCTGGTAGCTGGCAGTGGTTTTGGCGGTGCCGAAGACACATACCCGTATCTTACAGGTGAATGGTCCAAGAAGTTTGGTTATCCACCAATGCCTTTCGATGGCTGTCTCTTTGGCAGTCGCATGATGGTTGCAAAAGAAGCGCATACAAGTAAAGCTGCTAAACAGGCCATCATAGACGCGAAGGGCGTTGGCGATGATGAATGGGAACAGACATACAAGGGTCCAGCCGGTGGTGTCATCACTGTCCGATCAGAAATGGGTGAGCCTATTCACAAGCTTGCTACCCGAGGTGTATTGTTCTGGGCAGAGATGGACAACAAGATTTTCAGCTTGCCAAAGGAGAAACGTATTGCTGAGCTGAAAAAGAACCGGGACTATATCATTAAGAAGTTGAACGATGACTTCCAGAAGGTCTGGTTTGGCCGAAACAAGGCCGGTCAAACCGTAGATCTCGAGGATATGACGTACGGCGAGGTTGTACGTCGAATGGTGGATCTCCTCTACGTCAAACATGAATCCCGATGGATCGACCCATCATTCATAAAGCTTACGGGCGATTTCATCCATCGTGTAGAAGAACGATTCACTCACAGCCCTGGTCAGCCATCTTACTTGCAAAACTATTCCGAACTCAACGAACCTTTTTCCACCGTCGAAAAGATCCTTTCCCACTATCCCGAGGCCGAGACTCAAATCATTAATGCTCAGGATGTACAGCATTTCTTGCTGCTATGCCAACGTCGTGGTCAGAAGCCAGTGACTTTCGTCCCATCACTTGACGAAAATTTCGAATTCTACTTCAAGAAGGATTCTCTCTGGCAGTCTGAGGACCTTGCAGCTGTCATAGACCAGGATGTTGGCCGTACATGCATTCTGCAGGGTCCCACCGCGGTCAGATACTCGACCGTACTGGACGAGCCCATCAAAGACATCCTAGATGGCATTCACAACGCTCATATTTCCAACTTGACACGGGACGTATACGCCAATAAACCGGAATCGATCCCGACTATTGAGTATTTCGGCGGCAAGCTCATCGAACCTGAAGTGCCATTAGACATTGAAGGCCTTACAGTATCTTATGACCAACACAAGAACACTTACCGACTATCTTCATCACCTGGTGTTGTTCTCCCGTCGGTCGATAGCTGGCTTGCGCTTTTAGCTGGGCCAAGTCGCAATTGGCGTCATGCTTTGTTCACCTCTGAAGTCTTGGTCCAAGGCCACAAGTACCAGACGAACCCAATGAAGAGAATATTTGCCCCGGTTCGTGGTCTCTTCGTCGAAATTCTATATCCAAACGACCCAGCCAAGACATCAATTATCGTCCGCGAGCAGCCGCGACACAACCATTATGTAGATGTGATTGAGGTCAAATTGAATGGAAAGAATGAGATTACTGTCAGCATGATCAAAGATACTACTGCTCTCGGTCAACCCGTATCTCTACCACTTCGGTTCACGTACAACCCCGAAGCTGGATACGCACCAATTCATGAGGTCATGGAAGGGCGAAACGACCGTATCAAAGAATTCTACTGGCGAGCATGGTTTGGTGACGAGCCATTAGACCTTGATGCCCCCGTCACGAGCAAGTTCGACGGAGGACGGGCTACTATCACCAAGGAAGCTATCAACGATTTTGTGCACGCCGTTGGCAACACCGGCGAAGCATTCGTTGACCGCCCCGGCAAGATAATGTTTGCCCCAATGGATTTCGCCATTGTTGTCGGATGGAAGGCCATTACAAAGCCGATCTTCCCTCGAAAGATCGATGGTGACCTTCTTAAGCTCGTTCATCTTTCCAACGGCTTCCGAATGATGCCAGGTGCCGATCCTCTCAAGAAGGGTGACGAGGTTAAAACGACTGCACAAATAAATGCTGTAATTAACCAGGACTCTGGCAAGATGGTCGAAGTCTGTGGTACGATTTACAGAGACGGCCAAGCTGTTATGGAGGTCACATCGCAGTTCCTGTACCGCGGTAATTATACCGACTATGAGAACACATTCCAGCGCAAAATGGAAACACCGATGCAAGTCCATCTCGGTACCTCAAAAGACGTTGCGGTCTTGAAGTCGAAAGATTGGATTCAATTTGATAACAGTGAGATCGAACTCCTCGGTCAGACGTTAACTTTCCGTCTTCAGAGTTTCTACAAGTTCAAGAACAAGACCGTGTATAGCAGCGTTGAAACCCGCGGTCAAGTGTTGCTAGAACTTCCAACTAAGGAGATCATTCAAGTTGCGAGTGTCGACTATGAAGCTGGTGCGTCTCATGGTAATCCAGTGATTGACTACCTTGAGCGCCACGGCTCTTCTATCGAACAACCTATCAACTTCGAAAACCCTATCCCTCTTAGCGGCAAGACACCTTTGCAGCTCAAGGCGCCAGCTTCAAACGAAACTTACGCCAAGGTTTCTGGTGACTACAACCCTATTCACGTTTCCCGCGTTTTCTCCAGCTATGCCAATCTTCCAGGTACCATTACCCATGGCATGTACTCTAGTGCTGCCGTACGAAGCCTAGTGGAAACTTGGGCCGCTGAAAATAACGTTGGTCGAGTTCGTAGCTTCCATGCTTCTCTTGTTGGTATGGTGCTGCCTAATGACGATATTCAAGTCAAGCTTCAGCATGTAGGCATGATTGGTGGTCGTAAGATTATCAAAGTTGAGGCAAGCAACAAGGAAACCGAAGAGAAGGTGCTCCTCGGAGAAGCCGAAGTTGAGCAACCCGTCACAGCATATGTCTTTACTGGTCAAGGTTCTCAGGAACAAGGCATGGGTATGGACTTGTACAATACTAGCCCCGTGGCTAAGGAGGTCTGGGACAGGGCCGACAAATATCTCCTGGATACCTATGGTAGGTTACCACTTCCATTCTCCTAGATGATAACTACTAACTCTTTTCAGGCTTCTCTATTTTGAACATTGTCAAGAACAACCCGAAGGAGCTTACCATTCACTTCGGTGGTCCTCGAGGCAAAGCAATTCGTGAAAATTACATGCAGATGAACTTCGAGACTATTGCCGCAGACGGCTCTGTCAAGTCTGAACGCATCTTCAAGGAGATAAATGAAAGGACGACCTCGTATACGTACCGTTCTCCCACTGGCCTCCTGTCAGCCACCCAATTCACGCAACCTGCCCTTACTTTAATGGAAAAGGCCAGTTTTGAAGATATGAATGCCAAGGGTCTTGTGCCAAGAGACAGCACTTTTGCCGGCCATTCTTTGGGAGAATACTCTGCTCTTGCTGCATTGGCAGACGTGCTACCTATTGAGTCTTTGGTCTCAGTTGTCTTCTACCGTGGATTGACCATGCAGGTTGCCGTCGAGCGAGATGCCCAAGGTCGCTCCAATTACTCAATGTGCGCTGTCAATCCTAGCCGAATCTCGAAGACGTTCAGTGAAAGCGCTCTCCGATATGTGGTTAGCAATATTGCCGAGGAGACTGGCTGGCTCTTGGAGATTGTCAACTACAACATTGCCAATATGCAGTACGTCTGCGCTGGTGATTTGCGTGCGCTAGACACCCTTACTGGCGTCTTGAACTTCTTAAAGTCACAGAAAGTAGATATCAACCAGCTTCGCCAAGATCTGAGCATTGAGGAGGTGAAGGCGCACCTTGTCGATATTATCAAAGGTTCCGCTCAGCAAACATTGGCCAAGCCTACACCTCTAGAACTGGAGAGAGGGTTTGCTACTATACCTCTCAAAGGCATCGATGTGCCATTCCACTCTACATTCTTGCGATCGGGTGTCAAACCATTTAGGAATATCCTCCTTAAGAAGATCAATAAGACTTCCATCGATCCCGCCAAATTGGTTGGAAAGTACATTCCTAACGTGACGGCCCGACCGTTCGAGCTCACCAAGGAATATTTCCAGAACGTATACGACCTCACTGGGTCACCGAAAATTGCGCAGATCTTACAAGATTGGGAGAGTTACCAAGACGATGTTAATGGCGTCAATGGTGTGAGCGCTCCCATACAGGTCAATGGTCACTGAAGACGTAATGATGCATGGCATGGGTGATTGGAATGAGCTTCTAGTTTAAAGAAGCGCTGTGGTCTTGAAGAAATGGTCTTGTGCTGGCGGTGTTTTAGACTCGTTGTATTCTCTATTTCTGTGCTACTATGTTGACGACATTCGAATGGAGACTTTGGTGTTGGTTTTCCAACTTCATATATAGATAGATGTACACTTGGAGTTTAGCCTCTTCACCCCGATGAAATCAATATTAAATGATTTTAAATTCGCCGATCTTGCATTCAGGATTCCTTGAATCTGTGTACTATAAGTAATAGAGGAAGGGGAAACCCGGAGAGCTACCTACTGACATGTCCCCATTCGTGGAAAATATTCACGGAAGTAACTGATCTCATTACACGTAGACACTGAAAGGACGAGTAGTCAATCTAACCAGGCAGCTAGGGAGGTACGACGTGGACGGATCTTACTACGTCCAGAGACAACAACCGCATTTCATCCCAAGACCAGACTACGTTCCAATTCATTTCCCCTCGACAGGCCAAATCCACTTCCGCAATACCCATATCATCCCACCAATATCTTCCAAAATTACAAGAAATCCCATATACCATTCATCCCCTAAAAGTCAATCATGCTCTACGATCAAGAATTTACAGCCAATCCACCGGATTCCCTTGAGCAATTTGGTTATTCTCATGTCGTCGACGCCATCCTCAAAGACTATGGCCTCGTGCCACTAGAAAAAGTTGTGTCAGTGAATAAACACCCCAACCGTCCCTACCATGTCTTCATCTGGAAAATATCCCTGAAGACACTAGCTACGTCGGGTTGTTTTGAGCCTAGCCTCCCTTATACTACGAAACCACCAAGCGACGGTGTTCTCGACGTCGTCATGCGCATCTTCAATCCGAACGCTCATGAGCTAGTCCAAGCGAACCGCGTCCAGACCGAGGTCGCCTCTATGCATCTAATCCGCGGGGGGCTCAAAAGAGCTGAAAAGGGGTTAGAAGAGATCATTCCTGCAGTGTACGCCTGGGGGCCAGCAGATGAACATGGTGATAAGATTGGTTGGATCTTGATGGAGACTAAGTCGGGATTGCAAGGCTCATGCAATTTGAGGAAAGGGGGGGACTGGGGAAGAGACGTATTTATAGAGCAGATGGCGGAAATCCTCAGACTTATTCAGAATATAGAACTCCCATCAACGGTCACGGCATATGGAGGTCTTACAATTGACGACGATGGAAATATCGTAACTGGAAAAGCGGCTAGGTTTGGAGGTGGCCCTTGGACCTCCTATGCCGATTTCTGGGCCGTCCAACTGATGTCTCAGCTTTACGGATCCGAACTCAATCCGTTCACCGAAGGATAGAAAGCTGGCGGTACACGAGAGCGAATCGACGCCCTTATTCAGAAACTCCATGGCATATTCTCTAAGAAAGTAACATGTCCATTGCGCAAGATTATACACGGTGGTTTATGTGAGTTTTTCTTTCTGGTCACTTACATCCCCTGCAGTTTTGCTGATCGAGCTCTGTTGCAATAGTAATGGAGAACATTCTATTTGAGCCGGAAACAAAGAAAATCACGGCACTTCTTGGTTTCAGCCGTACATGCGTTCTACATCCATCTATGGAGTTCCTATTATCATTTGCAGATTTCGGCGGCAATATTGTAAATAACCGCGTCCCTCTCACAACCCTCGACGACGAACTTATCGATCAAATCGTTTTCAACACATTTTCCATACCGAGACCACCCAAAAACGATACAGAAACGTACAGGCGTAACACTATATTTTGGGAACGTGCCATAGCTTGGGATGGCTGGATGCTGGAAGCCGGCGTAACCAGGCCATCTATGATTACTGGTATTCGTGAGATTAGACTCCTTGCAAGAATCGACTCTTCACTATATCCAACTAGGTTGGACGATGATTCACTCACCCCGAAACAAGCGTATAACGACGTCCTCGAGGCATGGATTAAACTGGATATTGCTCTTCGATTCCTAGACTTCTAAGACTACGTTTAGTATCTGGTTACCTGAACATGATTTTGGGGGGTCCGTGGAGGCCAAATGTTTTGTTGTCAAGGGAAGAATGGATAGTTAATACAAGAGCACGGAGGGAAATCCCAGTTGGTAGATTACGCATACGAGCAACAATTGGACATCGCCTCGCTCGTCAACTATAGTCGAATAGAAGGATTGAACTCATATTAGGCGTCTTAATGTTTGACTCAGCGCTTTATAGCATCCGAACTCTAAACTGCCCTGATGATATATACAGAACACACTTGAAATTTCAATACCATATCAAGGATATACAACTTATCCGGGAAGCAGAAAGGAATATTAAAATAGAGATCATGATTCTTGTCTTCAATCTACCCGGATAGTCTAGCCTAAACCAGATGCTTCGTACGAAAATACGATGTAGTAGTATGCTGCCGTAAAATCAATGCTAATATGCAAAATGGCTACCCCCTTCCACCCACAAACGAAATCCTACAATATGATATCCCGAAACCCGAGTCATTGTGCCACACACTAGAATTTGGCTTTCCGTTCTCGTAGCGTCATGGCTTAACAGCACGTCTCCCAAACCTATCACAAACCTATCAAATTCCCTTAAAACTATCCCATTCCTACCTCATATCGTCATAGCTCACCATCCTCCACTATCCCTAAATCGACCAGTTTCTTATAAATAATCTCGGAAACCGCCTTCATCCCCTCCGCCCGCGGATGGTACGCCCCCCCGGCATAAAACAACTTCCACGAAAACCCCGAGACCCACGGCTCCGGCGCCCCAATCGCATGGTCCTCGCTCGGCGCCGCCACGGACACGACATGGCACCAATCCTCGCGGCCCTCCGTCGCCTTCGCCGTCGCCTCTAGTAGCCGCGCCGCCACCGCCTTGTGGTGCGCCACGCGCTCCTCGCCAAACGGCACGTCCTTGCCCGCCCGCGTATGCGTCCCCAGCATCGTCAGGTACTCGACGACAAGGATCTGCGCGCGCGGCGCCTTAGCATGGATCGCATCGAGCACACCCGCATACCTTTCCGCGAGCCCGGCTACATCGAGGGCCGTGGTAGCCAGCGGCGCGCCCCCGGTGCCCCGCACGGCCATGACCACGGTGCCGAGCCACGACGCGGACAGCGTGTCCTCGAATAGCCCGCCGATGTACCCGACGTCGTTGCCGCCGCCCAGCACGAACACCACGTCCGAGTCCGAGGGTAAACCCTCGATCTGCGGCGGGAAGATGTGGCCGCCGCAGTCTTGAGGGTCCGTTGTTAGGTTCAGCAGCGTGGCGCCGGAGACGGCGAGGTCCGTTAGCGAGGACCCCGGGATCCGCTTGGTGACTAGACACGCGAAGTTGGCGCCGGAGCGGCCGGCGTGCTTGTCGACGCAGGGTGGGATGCTGGGGCCGGCGGCGAAGGAGGAGCCTAGGCTTGCTATGCGGAGGGGCATTTTTGGTTTTAGCTTTAGTTGTGGTTTTGGTGATGTTGTTCGGTGCGAGGCTGTGGATAAGGTGGAGTATTGATGGGTCTTGTTGGGGGGGTGTCAATTTGTGAGATCGCAAATGCTGTCCGGTACTTTTACTTTGGTGTTTTAGATTTTGTCGTGACACTGCGTACGTAAGACAAGTTACAACGACAACGCAACGCAGTGACGACAGCCTAACCTGGGATGACGAGATATATTCGGAGGTCGGATGTTTTTGAGGTTGGACAGCGATCGATGTCCGGGTCCGGGGGAGTTTATTGCCCCTCCCCCCTTTTTTTTCTAATAATAAGTCCCGCTGTTCAAGACCTGGTTAACCGGAACCCCTCGGTTCGGTAGTATCGTGCCTCTCAAAATAGGTATGGACCAATCAGGAGGCGGGATCTCGTATTTTTTCCAGTCACACCGCTAATGTAAATGTATTCCGAGGACGTTCTGCTTGCGAATGAGTGCAACTACCTGCTACAAGCATCTCAGATTTCACGATTTACTATAGCCAGCTTGGTAATGATGGTATTTACTTAATTTACTAGAAAATGAACGGTACAGAAAGCAATAATTACGAGTAAAATTGAATAGATGTCTCACTGCTCAATGACGTATCTCGCCCAAATAGGGAAGTATTAAACTGAAGCTTACGCAATTCGTGGATTATTATTTAGTTCCGTTTGCTGACTCTAGCGTGTTAAAGGAGTATGAACAATTCCTTACATATCTCCGGTAGTAACCTTGTGCTGTTGGATCTATAGGAACACATGGGCTGAAATATCGAGTCTAGTACGACGTTACCTCAGATGTAAAAGGTGAGCATTCAGACGTACTGTCGTCCATGTGAGAGGTTGACTAAGAATGACATAAGTTATGATAAATAACTATCGGTTTCATGCGCCCTTGGAGGATACCTGCTCCTATAACGTGTATACTCTGTTTGCTATCTTAATATACTTATATTTGTAGAAGATGGGAACAATTGTGGCGTTTTGGGGTTAGTAATTGGCGGCAGAGATTAGCGACTTGTTGTTTCATTGTACGGGACGGAAACCCTACCAGGCACAGATCAGAACGATAAAGATTGGCACTGCAAAGGCCCATACGCTCTGAACTTCTAGCGGTGTAGATATCCGCTCTTCAATATGAATTATTCCCAATTGTGCTATTTTCAACATTACAATTAGTTAGTAGTAGATTTACTTCGTGCCTTTGGATCAAAGGGTCTTAATTGAAACACAATCTACTCGTTTGCAAATTCTTTTCATGCACTTGGAATCTTTCGAGCCTATATGAGATGATATTGGAAGGCTAACCTTGCTAAAATTGCCGACAATAGCGATTGATAACCTAAGCCTCAGTGGGGGGTTGATCCCAGTTGAGGTACCTACCTGTAGGTACCTAGCATTAGTAGAGTGGGTTGTCATAGCTGGCACCAATAGGAAACCCCTGCTCCGGGTGCCGGCGTCGACCGGCTTCTAACGGACGTGACCAAACACGCTGTACTCCGGTGGACACTTCCGTCAGAGATACATCCATAGACACGTTGTCTAAACGGGCTACGGGTCACCACATCGGGACAAAAGAGTAAAGTTCGGTAGCGTCCTTAGTCGATGCAGGAACGCCATCTCGCCTAATCTAGAAGATTGCCTTATCTAGCATTCTAAAACGAAGCTAGTGCTCCCTTGGTATCGCTTGGTTTCTAGGTATAACTTCTTATTCTTTCCCTCCTTTTTTATTTATTTATTTATTTTTCTGTGACGATGGAAATGTTTTGTTGATTTGAGTTACGTCATTTTCCCGTATCCGTTCTAAACCCCGGAAATTGATTCGCTCGTGTTGAAAGCTTGGTACCTTATGAGCTCATATCACCGTGCGTCCGGGTCAAGCAAAGGTTGGAGTTGATGCGGTAGAAGGGAGGATTAGGCCAAATTGGATTGGATAAACAGTGGTTTCACTAACCGGGTGACGTCTCGTCACGCTACCTGCTTCTGACCACAACGCGCAATTCGAATTGTAGCAAAGTCGCGTGCTTGAACAGAACCTGGTATCCTCGAACTTAGGGTCTATATAAAACCAGAAGAGGGGCAGCCCAGGGGAATTAATCAGTTGAAAAATTCGAGTGGAAGAGCAACGCCGTCATGGCTCCTCCAAGGGGCGAGAAGAACCAATTATTTCTGGGCATGTTCATACACAGTGTCAAGCTTGGCAAACTTCAATACCTTGACAATAGCGCTGTCTGCGTGGACAAGTCCGGCAAAATTGTTGCCCTTGAGACGTCTTGCGATGAAAAACAAGCTGAGGAGAAGTTATATCCTAAGCTAGGTTGGAACGTCGATGATGTTACCGTCACTATTGCAAAAGATGGCCAATTCTTCTTCCCTGGTTTCATAGGTAAATGCATATTGTACCTCTTTTCTCCTTGTCTATTTACTGACTAGAAACAGACACCCACGTCCATGCGCCGCAGTATCCCAATGTGGGCGTCTTCGGCAATTCGACGCTGTTGGATTGGTTGAATACTTACACCTTCCCAATGGAAGCGTCCCTCGAGTCGCTTCCAAAGGCGCGCAGAGTGTACACACGGGCTGTAAGGCAGACGCTCTCCCATGGTACCACCACTGCCGCGTACTATGCTACGATCCATGTTCCGGCCACCAACCTCCTCGCAGACCTCTGCCACTCTATGGGCCAGCGCGCCTTTATTGGCCGCGTATGTATGGATAATTTAGGACCAGACTATTACCTCGACGAGTCACCTTCCGCGTCACTCGCCGCGACCAAGGCCAGCATCGACCACATCCGAAAAATTGATCCCTCCTTCGACCTCGTTTCGCCAATATTAACACCCCGCTTCGCTCCAGCATGCTCGCGGGAGGCTATGACAGGGCTCGGTAAATTACACACTGAGACAGGCATCCCGATACAAACGCACATCTCCGAGAACGTCAACGAGATCCAGCTAGTGCGGGAGATGTTCCCCGACTGCGAGAACTACGCCGACGTATACGACAAATTCGGGCTTCTCGGCGAGAAAACCATCCTCGCACACGCCATCCACCTAACCGAAGAAGAAGCCGACCTCATCGCGGGAAAGAAGTCCAAGATCGCCCACTGCCCCTGCAGCAACTCCGCTCTGACAAGCGGTGAGGCCCGCGTGCGCTGGCTGCTGGAAAAGGGCGTCGGTGTGGGCCTGGGCACCGACATGAGCGGCGGATACAGCCCCAGCGTGCTCGAAGCCGCGCGCCAGGCCGCGCTGGTCTCGAATCACCTCGCCATGCCCGTGGGCAAGTGGTCCGACATCCCGCCCGAGGAGCGCGAGCGCGCTAAACTCAGCGTCGAGGACGTCCTGCACCTAGCGACGCGCGGCGGTGCCTCGGTCGTCGGGCTCGCGGACAAAGTCGGCGGGTTCGAGGTTGGCAAGGAGTGGGACGCGCAACTCATAGGTCTGGGGGTTGTGAGCGAAACGCCTGACGAAGACGATATGGCGGATACGGGGAACGTGGATATCTTCGGCTGGGAGAAGTGGGAGGAGCGCATTGCGAAGTGGGTGTTTAATGGCGATGGGCGGAATGTGAAAAAAGTGTGGGTTAGGGGTCGGCTTGTACATGAGCGGAAGTGAAGGAAGAGAAAATGAGGTGAAGTTTGTGTAAATAGATCGACTGGTATAGACGTTTATACGGCTGTTACGACGTGATAGAGAAGGTGTAGGTATATACCCCCTTTACCGCTAATGTTTCCAGTAGAAAATCATATTGAGGTTCTTACTTGCTGTCTCGACAGATGATGTGTTAGTAGCGAGGAACGGCACAACAGGAATTAGCTAGCATATTCTTGAATGGGAATTTGTGTGTATTATCTCTGGAAGCTTATACGGGTATCTAGACGACTAAGCCACAAAGCAACATATCCCATTCCATCTGGAGAACGCGATGGTATCAAAGTAATTTATGTATTTCCCTAGCCAACGAAAGCCACCATCATCCATTATGTGCACATTTTCTTAGTAGCATGGGAATGCCAGGGTCGGGATATAATGGCGTACGACCTAACATACACCATGAGATTCTCAACTCGGTTTATGCGAATAAGCCCCTTGATATGTGTAAATGTAACTCCATCTACTACTATTCCACGTGAATTCTTCGAAGGCATTGAGAGGCCCCCACAATCACGTGTAGCTACGTAAGTAGGTGGGATGCTCGCCATTTACAAGTGATGAATGTCTAGTGTGTAGAATTGCTAGCTCTCAGCAGATCGTACAGAGCCTGATCGTCCGCCCCGGAGCCATAGCTATGCCCTGAATAATTAGGCACGTTCGATCTATGGTTATTGTACGTATTCTGAGTCGAACTTGCGGCGCCGCTATAACCGCTACTTCGGTTATTGCTGTAGCTATTCTGATTTGTGCTGTTGTTGCTGCCGGTAGCATTTAAATTGTACCAATTCTGCTGGGTTTGCTGGTTGGTGTTCGGTTGTTGCGTCGAATAGGACCTGTAGGACTGGGACTGGGACTGGGATTGATTATAAGGGGCGTTTTGATGGGGACTTCGTGAATCGGTAGACCTTGTCCCATAACCGTGGGACGCCGGAGTAGTGGATGCCATAGAGTATGTATTATTTGTGTGCGACTGGGTCTGCGGTTGAGCAGCTCGAGTCTGCGAGCTTGCCCACTGATTCGTCGTAGGGGTACTGGTGTTGCTGTAACTACTCGATGAATTGAGTGCCTGAGAAAGGGGATTAGATGGTCGAGCGGCCTGAGAATAGTCATACGCAGGTGCCGAGGAGTACGACGCTGACGTTGTGGTAGTCGGGTTAGGATGGTATGAACCTGGCTCGTACGTGATACGGGAAGAACCATGATCATTACTTGCACTACCGTATTGACCATTGGTCGAGTTATCATAACGTGCATATGGGTCATAATTCGGAATTGAAGCGGATGGAGCCGCTTGATAGGATGTACTAATAGCAGCCTGGGGGGCCTGAGGTGGAGGGCGAGACGTAGACGCAACGGGTGTACCTGATTGCGACCTATGGCTCTGCCGGGAATTTGTTCTGGCTATGGTCTGGTATGGTGATCCAGTCACGGGTAAAGGCTGGGTTGCTCTCTGAACCGCAGCCTCCGATAAAGCAGTAGCTTGGCTTATACCATCCTGTGTTCTCTGATTGGCGTCTGAGGCGGACTTGCGCGGTTTTGAGCGCTTGGGCTCTTGCTGCTTGGTTATGGTCGGTGACGCCCTGGTGGTTTGCCCCATTGTAGACGGGAGATTCCAGGTAGACATTTGCTGCGGGATGGCTGGCGCTGGGACTGGTGTTTGTTTATTTTGACTAGTTGGAAGGCTGCGGCGGCCAGAGGTTGATGTTGTTCGCCTCTTCTGGCTTGTCATCGGGACTGGTTGTGGAAAGGTCAACCCTGATGAGTGGTCAGTCTGATGGGGGGTGGATGTTGATGAATGTGTTAAATTAGGAGACGGCTCGAATTGAGTCCCGCGCGTTTGGGATTCCGGAAACGTCAATCCTGGCATTGCTGTATATTCAGATGACAGTTGAGGATTTTGTGGAAATGTAAGCCCGGTGCTATGATCCTGGTAATAATGTGCTTGAGGTTGCACTGGAGCTTCTGTAGCAGTGAGTTGATGCTCAACCGGGCCTGACAGAATGTTTGGATCGGGGATAAATTCTTCGTTATCAGGATCAGGATCAGAGGGAGGTGGTACAATCGGAGGTGCCGGGTGTTCCACTGGATCTGGAGCTGCTGACATTGCTGTTGTTGGTAGAGCTTCATTTTGCGCCTGCCATTGTTCAATTTCTCCGGGGACATCAGAGTCTTCAACTTCAACCTCATTTTCAACAACTTCAGCACTTATCCCGGACTTTCTCTTTCGAGGCTTAGGCGGCAAGTATATGCACTCTATACTAGCTTCACGACATATAGAGCAGCTGGGATGGTCCTTCGTACACTAGGAAGCATTAGTACTGAGCTTTAACTTGGTAAATGGGATTTCCGTATGCTTACCTTCTTTTTCCTCTTTCTGCAAGTTTCACAACTGCCTCGTGTCTTTCTGCCTGTCGGTCTGAGAGTGGAAGTCGTTGTTCCAATTTCACCATTTTGATCTACAGGTACTACTGCACCATCACCGATAGGGACTTCAGCTACCGGCCCATTCGATTTTTTCTTCCTAGGGCGCCTCTTCTTTGTAGGTGTTTCGGCTGTTCCTGACGTAGCTGCAGGAGCTGGTATAGTTGAAGGAGTCGCATTCGAAGATTGTTCCGCCACGGGAGTGGAATTCGGTGATGAAGGTTCCTCCGTCTCATCTGGATGAACAATCCTTAATTTTTCCGCACCGTACATAGCCAACATATCCAGTGAAGCCATCTGCAGTTCCGGTGCCTGGTTTGCAAAGATGTTAAATTGTTCCTTAGTCAGTGTCGCGGGATCAACGCCCTTTCCAACTAGGAGATCTAGTGCTGTCTTTTCTCGTCGTGCCTGTTCATCAGGGGGTACATTCAGATTAGTTATAATCTGTATATTGTCAGGATTCGCGATCTGCGATCCAGCGCCATTCTGATTGGGTTGATTCTGTTCAGGAGGGAGATTTTCCATTGGTGCTTCTGGCGCTTTGCCCTTCTTCTTAGCGCGCTTTCTGCGGCTTCCTTCCTCACCTTCGGCTGGGGGAGGCCGCTTTGCTCTCGGTGTTCTGTGATTGTTCGCATTGCCATTAGTAGCCGGCGGAGGTGGCAAAGAAGGTGCAAGGAGCTCTATTAGCTCATTAACAGTCTTGTGAATGGGTGTGTGATTGTATTTGATGATGACACTTCTTGTGGATTTCGAGAAGGCGATTGTGAGAGTTCCGCGACAGTCGAAAGCAGGTCGGGCTATGACGAGGTTAGAAGATATACTCATACGGTGGCCGATCATTAATTCTTACAAGCATTGGTGGGATCAAGACTGCCTGGTCCACTGTAGCTCCCAATTGCAGCTTTCCCAGCGTTTTTCGCATTCGCGCGATTCCAAGCCTGCAACGAGTCTTTGCAGATGTAGGTAAACGTCCAGCCTTGCGCATCCTTAGAAACGTTCCTAACAGTCCAAGTCCTACTTTCAACTATCCCCATCGCACTGACTATATGCTTCGCGACAGCTCGCTGAAGTACTGGGTCGTCGGAGGGTTGGTTCTGTACAGTTTCGGAGACGTTGACAGGTCGGGCGATGGGTTGTTGTGATGACTGGCCGTCGGGCTCGACAATGCCATCAGGAGAGCCATTTTCGGCATCTTCATTTAGATGAAAGACTGAATTATGTCGGAGTTCGAAAGTAATGGAGGTATGTTCGGCGCGCGTATCGGAGGCCTTGGAAACCAAGCTATGATGCAATTTGTCTTGCACTTCTCGAATAGAACTACACACGTGGTTGCCTCGCGGCGAGTCCAAGAGGGCGTCCATTTTGCGAACCGCTCGAGATGGTTAGAACTATCTAGTTCTGGTTTCTCAGGTCTGTCACTCAGATCGCGCGATGCGACGGCGACAGAAATCCATTAAAATAGTTGCAGATGCAAAGTGGAGAGTCTAAACGCGGTTGGAGGTTGGGAACAAGTCGTGGCTCTGGGGCTAACTTGGGGTAAGCGTGGCTGAAGTACATAGGTACCTAAGGTACGTATGTGGAGTGGCTGGTGAAAAAATAGGAAAGGCGGGGTCTCTTTTAGCTGCAGGTACATACCTACAAGTACATGTATATACTGTACGCCTGTGCCTACATACATTATGGTGCGGGGGGGGGTTTAGAACATGGTCTTGGCAACTGTCTTCAGCTGTCAACATCATGTTGACGGTATTCTCACATGAATTTATTACCAATGCAACAGAGTGTCAGCTGTAACAGGGTGTTCGCCAGCTGAGACAGTGTCCCGTACGTGACAGTGGCAGGAACGTACATCCACACCACGGGGACAGGGCAACCACCAGATAAAAGGGTATCCAAGTGGATAGGACCTTCTAATAAGAGTGCCTGTTGCTCCCAAAAGGGATTCGGCAACCCTGTTGCCACCGAACACCATGTTCAGACCTAACACCATGTTGAGCTTTGGGGGTAGGAAATAAAAGAATAAATATCTCGCGATACACAATTGCATACAGGGCTTCAGGGAGATATTTATATTAAGTATATCACATATAAGAGTCGGCTATACAGTACGTCACATTAAAAGTCAGATATACAGTCACATTCGAACCCACAAGTCAGGTCTACTAAGGTTTAAGGTCTACGCACTTTACCACTAGGCTACGGAGGCTTAAAGTTTACAGATTACAATCTACTGACGTAATCAGAGCTATTGGGATATATAAGACATGTTCAGGTAGCTGCCAGTGGCTACTGTACGCGTGCGTATGGCTGCAAGTGTGTGCGTATAGCTGCAACAGACGTACGTGTGTGTGTATAGCTTCAATCCTGTATATACAGCCACAACGTGTATACAGCTGCAGTGTGTATACAGCTGCAACGTATACGGTATACCGCTGCAGTAGATATACAGCTAAAGTGTGTATATACAGCTATATCCCCCAACAGTCTGTTAGGTCTGAACAGGGTGTTATCAGCTAACATGGTGTTGTTCAAAGGAGACTGCAATCGACCTGACAGGGTCCCACAACCCTCTTGAACCTGACACACTAGTACTGTGGATACAGCTTTTCCTAATTTAGTAACGTTGATACGAAGATTCTAATAGCTATCCTGTTGAGAAGGTAAGAGGCTCTCACAACAGTGTTCAAAAATGGCAACTATGTTGATGACTAAGACTGTTGCTGACATAATGTTGGTAGACCCCCCCCC
>KZ112649.1:0-66143 GCA_002120305.1 Hypoxylon sp. CO27-5 | reverse complement strand
GGGGGTTTAAAAAAAATACATCCAGGGCTGCCATTGCCAATTCGCTGAGAGGGCGAGCCATTTCCATAAGTCCTTTATATATTTCGCAGAGTGCATAATTAGTGTACGCGTCAATGGTGATGACAATCTATAGTCTTTCCCTTCACGTCCGCAATCTGGTATTTCTCATCAAGTATACGTAGAAATTACCTGTGTCCTCACACCCGAACCTGCGCCGGCTATCTATGTATGTATTCCAAATAGTACAGGAGTAGCGCAGAAATACATACACGTATACAGAGATACGGTACATAATCCCTATGGATACATTAGTCATATTGGACTATGACGTGGTAGTAACATTGTTTGTTGACATCCTTACCGAACAGGTTCTAGCGAGGTTTAAACCGATCGCAACGGTCAAGTTTAGTCGGGCTTGACCTTGGCATCCTTCAGTCCAGCAGAAGTCAAGGAATATTTGAGACATTCAAGCACTCGGGCTATGCCAATTCAGGTTCATAGCGTAGACTCGTATCTCTGGAACACTCTGCAAGAAATTTCGAAAAGGGGTGGCTAGACATGCGCTGCTCATGCAACCACCCACTGTTACATTCTTATCTAATATGCTGTAGCAATCTCAAGTTCCTCCTCACGGTTCAGAAATTCATTCACATTTATTGCTCTATTTTCAGCACTTGGCCCGAAGGCATATTCTTTGGGTACTTTTGTAGAGCCCTATCATCGCACAGGCACTAGTCACTACCGATATGAGAGCTGTTTACAGATACAACAACGGTTGTGTGTGGGGCTGAATTCTTCATCGATGCCTTTTTGCCACATGACAACAACAAGGCTTAGGTCATCACATCCTTGTCCAGCGATGGACGGTCAAATATGGGCATAACCATATAGCAATACCTACCGGTAGTAGGTTGACCAAGCCTTGTCACATTTCAACATCATGATAATACGGACCAACTCATCCAGGCGACCATTTGGATACGACCGGGGAATCAGGACCAAGAACTTGACCGAGGCTGCTTGATAAAAGTGGCGCATCTTGCATGCAAACCGTTGTACAAAAGGGCCTTACCCGAAGTCTTCTCCTCCACTTGCCTACCCTCTCAAGTATAGCCGGGCGTCTTAGAGCTTTAGCAAATTAAAATATTAAACTAATGATATTATGGAAGCTCGGTGTTGTGGCTTTCCTAGCGAACTGTCAGCGGGTTGGTACTTCTCCGGGTCTGGATCAGCAGCAAGGATTATGACTCCTCAGGTCATATGTTCTTCTCTAGTAGGTATAGCATTCATCTCAAGTCTGCGAGACTCAAATGACTCTCGTATTTTTCTATTTTCGCATGCCCCCAGAGCTACATGGAAGTGGGTTATTCTCGCTATCCTGATTGTCGATATACCCGATATACGCTCGAAGATCCCCCCGGCTCCCCTTTTCTTTCATCTGCCGGCCATCGGACCCGCGGAAGCTCAGCATTCAATATGAGGCAGAGCTTTGACTTCTACATTCTTCTACGTTGCTCAAACCCTCTATTTGCATCCAGACTAGCGCGCGTTCGAGTTTGACTTTCCGCATTTGTTCGCTTGCCATTTCCAGATTGGGGCGGTTACTGTGAAATCATTTGTCAAACATCCTTCTTCTACCCCTGAGCCAAATTCCTCCGTGTTTCTAGTTTCTGCTGTGGTATTATTTTCGGCGGGTTGGATGTTTGGAGGACCCAAAAGGAGCTGAATGACTATCTAGGATCTTCCCCAAATACAGTGTCCTACGGGCAGGATTATGCTTGAGGCAAATGGCACACATACTCAGACCCAAATTCTTAAAGAGATCAGGCCATTGCATTTTGCTAGAGATCAAAGGCCCGACAGGAAGCTCTTCCGAAAGGCACAAATGCCGGATGAAGATTTAGAAGTATATCTTAGGTCTTGTAACGTGACACGAGATCCCTCCTATCGCTACTGGTTGATTTCTTTTAATTTCATTCACACTGGCGAAATAACCTGTCATATTGAACAGTCAAGGTTTCATGATACGTCGGGTTTCATATGTTCTGATTAACAGGGAATCATCATAAAATATGTTGAGGCTCTGCTCGGCCATTGACAATGACATCCTCATGGGGAGGCACACCTTTGGTATTCGACCCGAAGTCCTTCATCTGATAATTGGTTTCTATATCTAACTAGGTACATACGCATCTTTCCGATGATTAAATCCTGTTTATAAAGTAAGGCGGTCACCAATGGATGAGAACATTCTGGTGTCTGCCTAACAATATCACCTGTTAGACATTTTCCTCGACACCCTGCCTCAGGGAATCCGCCTCGGCTTGCAACTTTGAGAGGTATTTGAGGGATATATGATTGGAAATTACTCGCCTGATCCCGGCATATGTCGAAAGGTGCATTTCCGAGCGAAGTATTGATACAGTTTAAAAATTGACTCCTCTGCTCCATCTCGCGGCCCCTGCCTGCATCGGCATTTCCGCTACAACCCTACAAGTCAAAAGCAAAGATAAGGCAGGTTAATAATTACGCCAGTGACCTTTCAGATTGATGGCCTGCAAGATCACCTTTTCAGTCTTAGTAGTTGTCCCCTTTCACATAGATACAGCCGGCCCCAACCCTTCCATTCTCCGACTGGAGAGAAGTATAGGTAGCTAGATATCAAGCAATATTGAACTCAGATTACTTCAACCGCTCTGTATCGGAGTTCACTATAATTGAGAGCCAATTCGGCTACGTCTCGGTCCGAGAGTTCGTGGTAGGTATTACTGGGGCTTCGTGAGGTTAGAGAGGGAACATTTCTGGGTTATTTTCTTGGGCTTTGAAGGGGGTACACTCGAATTAAACGTGTTTATCGGGAATGTATTGTATATGAGGCAGTAGAATACCATACGCTTACCGATGTGCACCAACTCGGCTGGGATTAGGTCATGCTGGCCACTGTGTTACGGAATGCGAGAACAGAAAGCCCACCTTATCAAAGATACACTGTCTTACGTCCCATTTCGGTGACAGATCACGTAGAAAATGCCTTAAATAAAGGTTTCTATTGATATTGTTACCCTCCTTCTTGATTCGAAGTCATTAGCAATTTGCGAATGCGTATTGTTATCCCTTGCTTCTTCTTACTGCTTCCTGGGCCCATTAGGCTTTACCGTCTAAGTCTCCAAGATTTTTAATTGTCTATTCTGGCCTCATTGACGATTTAATTATTGCAAATATCCAAGATTCAAACATTCCTAAGGCCGTAATATCACACCTGCGTCTATAAACCTGAGGTTTATTCGCTGAAGGAGAGTAGCGGTGCGTTGGAACAGCTAGGCGCGTCATGGATAATCAGAAGCTTGTTGTTTATTGGGCTCTAGAAATAACATTTCCCGACAGATCGACCTACACATCGACCTACATATGAAGACGAGTCGACAATTATCCATGCTTCATTCTCGAACGAATTGAACGATTAGCGATCCACGGGCGGACGGACGGAAACTATCGGAAGCGTTTAGAGAGCATACACCTTAATTAGGATCACTTCCGCGAGACGCACGCTAACCATACTATTTGCCGCTTTCCCGCAGGATTCCTATTGAAGCTTGCCTCAGTATGCATTCCAACCCTACGGTCGGATATGCGTATCGGTTGGTAGACTTCACATCCTTTGTTGATCGACTCAAACACCCCACGACCTTTGATTGGCGCACAAGAAGACTATACCATAGCTACAAGTGTAGTGTTGGATGTTAGGATGATGTGATATCTCGGAAATCACTCCTTGACCGCGATCCACGATCGGAGAATGGAAAAGGGATCAGGAGATGGAATATACCTTTGTTTGAAGCATAATACTCTCAAACAGCATATATGATCTGGCCTGCTTGAAAGCAAGAGGTCTCGGATGAGGTTATGTGGTGAGAGTAGGGCTGTCCATGAGGCCCATCAAGATTCAGGAGAAGAAAGTTCAACTTTATACACAGACTTTGAGGTACTAGCTCCTTCACCAAGCTCTTGGAACACTATCAATCCCTTGGGACCAACTTTGGATCTATGGAGCTGTGCCCTCATTATCTTGAAGTCTATCGAAAGGGCAGCACATCGGTCGCATCTTGCATCAAGTTGCCTTCTTTCTATAGGCCAGATTAGGTATGTCTTAGCTACAATTATGTCTACCTATATCATGGAAGCGAAGTTAGCTAAGTACCCTAAGAGACAGACAAGTCATAGTTTTACATTTTGTCTAGGTGTCTTAACAGCGAGTTGGTGCCATGATAGTTTATACCTTAGGTACCTATGGAGGGCCAGGGGATAGTGAAGGCAAAACGACAGCTCGCCCGGAATGCCGGCAAGAATTAGCTTTCATGCTGATGAAGTAACCTTACAAACTTCTTCTCTGTCAGTGTAGTATATAGGATCTAGACCATCTAGAAAATCGATTTCTAGCTTAGCCCCTACCTAAGTATCCAGATATGGTTTTTTATAGCTCACATAATAATAACAATATGCTACTACATGGCTACCTAGGTACCTATAGTAAATACCCATATATACTATACAATATCAGCTTGGTCTTTTGCCTAATTTCGCCTCTCAGAGTGATCAGGGGCTCACTATACTTGATAGGTATCAAGCAAAACACCTAATACTACAGTTTCAGGACACATATGATTTCATTCAAGATAGAATTCGACACTTAGGTTCCAATAAAATCACTATCTCCCAAGCCTTCACAGTATCATTCATGATATTATTTCTAGTGGTGGCCTACGATATACTGTAGTATATGAGGCATGTGATGTGATAACGAGTTGATAATATCTCTCTCCATAGATAGACATTCTACGAGCTTATGCGTTAGCAATCCTCGTAACTTTAAGGAAGCTCTAAGGTATTCCTTCTCTATCCACTTGCTCGGCCCGAAACCAATTTATAAACGACCGTCAGCACGAGTAGAAACAATCGAAAATGCTCCTATCTCATATCGATCTTGATACTCACATGTTGAGAAAATTTATTCACATTTCCCTTTCGGCCTTGAATAAGACAATGTTGTGGCAATAACTAAAGGGGTAAATTTATAATCTGAGATGGTCTCTGATAGTTTTGAGCCCATTAGCAGGGATCAATTCTATACCTGATAAAATACAATAATGTGTACGACGCTCAAGGAACCCATTGTAGTGATGATGATCTTGTGGCAGTTCTTTTGGAAGATATGACAGAGTACCTAGTCTTTAATGAATTCTGGCAGGTTTCGTTCGTTGAGGCTTCATGTCGCTTCACGGGGCTTAATGGTACATTTTAGCACCAGTAAGCCCTGTGATCCTCCATAAATTGTGACCAGTACGTATATCTCATTGACTCTAATCTTTCATTATCACTAATCACCGGGTATAAGGCTGAGGACCTAAGTTAAGTAGGTACCTAACTAAGCAAGCCTTGCTTAGACTTAGTCAGAACAATTCATATTTATCTTGATTTATGCTACGACCACCAGGGTTTCTCGTAAACCATGTTTTTGAGAAGACTAATATGATGAATTATTTGACGCATGAACTCCTTAGCCGTCGACATGTCCCCTTATGCATGGAGCTTTCTCTGTACGAGGTCATAACGGTGACCAATTCCAGTTAATTCTCTGCCTAACTATGAGACTCATAATTAGCAGGTAGTATTTACCAGGTGAGTACCAGGGTAACTCGCTTAGAATCCCCCCGGCATTTTGCCTTTCAGTAAGCTTACTACTATGAAAATGGCAGGTTATACAACAATTCACGATCAGTACGTAGGGCATATCTGCCCCAGAATTGAGTGTACGGTGTGTATTCCGCTTGCAAAGCCTGCAAAACGGTATAAACCGCAGGATTAAAGCCTAACCAATCGGCAGTCTAGACTAAAGGATTTTTTATTATACAAGTATATAGGTACCTAAGATAGGTAAGAAATAGGTATGTTCTCTTTACTTCGTCTCAGTTAGAGACAAACATTCATGGACTCAGGAGATGGCCATATTCCAAGCGAGCGACGATTTCTCCGAAGAGTCTCTTTGTAATTCTTCCTAGAAAATTCTTTAAAATGGATATGGAGTATCTGTTTAAACGACCGTGAATAAACCCTGCGTCAGCCTGTTCGAATGTAACTTGCTTAGGTAGATACCAGCACATACAATGCCCCTTAACTAATTCGAACTCCAATCAAGTTCGTAAGTCTATACTCGGATAGATATCCCTTCTCTCGGATTCTAACTGACCCGAATTCAATTTAGCACAGCCCTAGGGTCCCTTGTCCACGTGTCGATCATGGCATGATTTTCCAACTCTATCGTCATCGGATTACCGACGGTTAGCCAGTATATCGGGTAGTGGCCGAATTAGGTGAAATAGGGGAATGATTCGGCGTATGCTTTGATTAGGACTACATGAGGACTACATGTTCTAGGCCACGTAAACCCTGTACGGTCGACGGCATTGAGCAGTTCTGTGCGTCCTAGATAAGCCCATGGAGGCCTAGATCAAGAAGATATGTCGCGGCCTCATCCTTCCTGGGAATTATCATTGGGAATTGTGGCTGGCTAAGTTTGCCTAGGTACGCTTTACGGCCGAGTAAACTACAAGCGAGCTTCCAGTGAATGGATATCAAGCGCTGAGGATTAAAGCTTTGCTATTAATCGAACCATCTACCCCAATGATCAGAAAGGACCGAAGAGGCATTACGATTGAAATGGTTTGAAACACGTATAGGTCTTACCACCTTTCTGCGTAATAAAGGGGGAATCCCAGAAAGCCGACATGACCCAGATCGGTTCTCAAGTGTCACGACACCATCGGGCATGACGAAACGAAACAAAATCGTTGTGCTACCTCACCTTTAGAAGAGTCCGGGTTTCTCTGTCAGACACGAATTACCTGGTTAGTGGTGATTGTACATATGGCCTAACTTGTCGAAATCAACCTAGCTTCTCGCTTGATTGTAAGTTGAGCTTCGAATTGACGGCAATAGGACTTTTCTCATAGCAACAAACATAGTAGACCGGTTGGATCGTTCCCGCTGTTGAGACCCCCCCTAAGACTCCCTTCTCTCACCTGACCATTACTTCTCATCGCCGACCTACCCAAGAGCAAAATCTGCCTGCGAGTGTGCCAAGCGGTACAGTTTGTACCATCTTGTTCTATATATGTACCCCCTTGGCAGTCATCTCCGGCTTCCGGGGATGATCCCGACTTGTTATCACCCCACCCAATGGCAGCCCAACAAAGGATAATAGCTATGAAGACCCCATCCACGTAAGTTTGGTCTTTGGGCTTGGACGTACATGAGTTTTTGATCCGGATCCTCAGGGTCGGTTCCGGGTCAGCATAAATGGAATCCCAGGTGACTTTCCGTCTTTTCACCGGTTATGAGGTAAGCTTAGCAAGATTCAGGAGTCCTACGTGTAACATACCTTGGAGCAAGACTTAGCGAGGAATACGTTGGAAATTTGCACTACCCATTTACCATCTACCTACCCTTTTACAATTAGACACATTGTTTACCTATCTTATCATCAACATGCCTCGAAATCGTCCTGGCCCTCAAATTGGCCAAATGTCGTACGCAGCCCAATCATAAGGAATATCTTAGACAGCCTAACTAACAGAATTCATAACTCAGACCAGATAAATTCGACAAGCAACGCAAAATAGGTGTATTTGTGTCAATTAGGCGTTATTCAGCTGAACTATGAGGGAAATTTGAGTATTGATATACCTTACGTTGCCAAACATTCCCAGTTAATCGATGATATTTTCTCTATATGGTTTGCTAAAGGGCAGTAAGTATTGCACCTGGCCCCGGACCGTGCTCCGCCAATTTCTTGAATGGGAGGACGGCTGCGCATGTTATCGCCCCATACCTTTCGTGAGACAGTGTCTTACCAACCAGAAACTTAGCCAAAGTTAGGAATCACCACTTCAACTCATCGTAGATCAGCCAATAAACGGGATTCCAGCTCGACGGGTCAATATAGGATATCATGTGTGTGATTGGCGGGGATAATAGTCGAAATTGCCACCGGACGGTATACTAATTACGTCAAAGCTGCAGTTAGGTCTTTCTTGCATTACTAGTCCCGATAGCCTAACAAGATCACGACCGGGAAAACGAACCTGAGTTCAGATAGATAGAGTAATGATAAGCTCTCAGGTGGGCTGTAAATCTTAAGAATTCGCCTTGGTGTGGCTATATGATAGATACCTTGTTTCTGCTAGAGAAATAAAAGTCGAGATTTTATGGCCGTGTGAGTAGACGTGAAGCTCGAGTGTCATGCTCAAAAATCAATACATGTAATGGAGCCTATATTAGTTTTAATCAGACCTTGTTGCAGCTCTGCGGCGATGCCGCTTCTTTTCTAGCCTCCTCTCTAGTCAAACCAAGCATCCGGATGTTCTCCTTGCCAGTTGAAGAGAAGGAAGTTGGAGATTACATGGAATACCTTGCAAATGACGTTTTCATGATTAAATTGACTCAGTAGACTGATAGCCGTGACTCAAAGGAAGTAACTGACTGCCCTTACTGCTAATAGATTCTTACAGCACCATTAAACAGTGATGTATGAGAGATTGATATCATATGACCCCCTTTACATTGCTACTAGCAATATAGCGCTTATTATACAACGCCACATTACTAAATCAATCCCATACATTCAAATAATTTCAACAAAGCAGCTTGCATTAGTAATTATCAGTCTTACGAAAGCTCCGAGGAAGTATGTCAAGATATACGTTCCCATCCTTCTCCCCGGCGGAGACCTGAACATCATGTATTAAAAACCTGAGCTCGATACCCCACCGCGTCTCGCGGTAAGTACAGTTAGCCGCCACCACTAAACGCGGATGTGCAGATCAAACAAGGACTTTGTCTACAAAATGCTATCTTAGTTCTGTCGGTGAGATTACTCGGACTAGAATCATTATTGCTCACTCTTGTTATTGTTGTTATTATTGTTTAACGCTAGGGGACCGTTGTATAGCAGCTATCTTAAAGCCTTTCGAAGGATATAAAGGCATACTAGGCTAGGTTTTTAAAAGAAATTTTTATATTATAATATATAATTATTATAACCTATTTAATAAATTTAATTTAAGGATATTTTATTATAAAATATTTTACGTTATATTTTTTCTTTTATTAATTAAAAGAAATATTTAATTATTTTTTATATATTAATATATTTATATAACTTAAAAAGCTTTTTATTTAAAAGTTTATAAGGCTAAGTTTTTTATATAAAATTTTTAAAGGTTTTATAAGTAATTAAATAAATTAATTATAATAAAAAAAATAGTTTTATAATTTATTATATTTATATTTTTCCTTTTTTTTATAACTTTATTTTAATTTAATACTTTAATTTTTTAAATTTATTTATACGCTTTATTAAAAATAAATAAAATTAATAAAAGTAAAATAAATATATATTTTTATTTAATAAATATATATTTTTATATAAAATTTAATAACTTATATAAATTTTTTAAAAAATATTAAATTATTTATTAGCTTTTTTAAATATTATTTTTTTTATTTTTAATGTTAAAAAATAAAAGAATAATAAAATTATAAGGGATAATAGCAAAGCTTTTATAAGGCTTTTACAAGGCTTATAAATATATAAAAAAAGCTTTTTCTCTTTTAATAAAAAAGGAATAAATATTAATAAATTACCTTATTACTTTATAAGTTTTTTTTAACACTTATTTTATATATAATTATTATTATAAGATTTATATTTTTAATAGTTTAATGCTTTATATTTATTTATATAAATTATTTATTAAAGGTAAATTAATAATAAAACATATATAATAAAACGGTAATTATATAATTAAATTAATATAAATAAATATAAAGGAATATAAAAGGAAAATTAATAAAAAATAAAAAGGTATTAAAAAGAAAAAAGCCTTTAATTATATAATGGCGATTTATAATTAAGGAAAAAAAAAGAAAAATCCTTAATTATTTATAATAAAAGAATATGTTAATAATTAAGTGAAATAACGATTTATTTGTAATTTATTTACAACTTATTTTATATAATTAATAAAAGATTTATAAAGTATTTATATATTAAATAATAGTGTATATTTTCTTATTAAAGGTATAAGATTTAAAAGGTGCTTTATAATAAGCTTATTATATTAAAAAAGGAAGTAATAATTTATTAAAATTTTATTAAAGGTTTTTAAATATATATAAAAATAATTAAAAAGTTTATAATAAGGTAATTATAACCTTAATTTATAAGTTAAGAAATAATTATAAAAATGTGTATTTTATTATTAATTAATTATATAATATTAATAATATAAAAACCTATTAAAGATTTTTAAATGTATATAAAAATAGTTAAAAGGCTTTATAATATTAAGGTAATAATAATGTATTTATATGGTAATAGTATTTATAAAAAGTTATACGTAACTAATAAGTAAAAATATTAAAAGTAATAAAAATTAAGATTTAAAAGGTTTAAAGAAGTAATAAAATAGTTATAATAAAGTAATTTTTTTATATTAATATTAAAATTATTTAAAGTATATAAAAATTTAATTAAAATTATATAAATCTTTATTAAAAGTAAGAAAATATTTTATATTAATATTTTTATTAATAGTTTATTTAAAATGAAAATAAGTATTTTATTAGGGATAACCAGCCATTAAAGATGGCTGGGATCCATATCTTATAAGATCTATAACTAGGTTTACTTATATTTAATATATTCCTTTAATTAGCCTTATATTAGCTATCTTTATTAATTAATATATTCTTTATTTAAGCTTTAAATAGTGTTATTTAAGCCATTAAGCCTAACGTAATAATTCTACATTCTTTTTTTTAATTTCCCTATAATCTATAATATTTAATGCTTATTATTATAAGTTATTAATTATCTCATCAACCTAAATAGAAATATTATGGATTATTATTAGCTAATTCTAAATTAAAGGTTTATAAAGCTATGTAATAGGAAGTATTACTTCTTATTAAACCTTATTAATAACGTTAATAATAATAGGAAAAGATTAGAATAATAAAATAGTTATAGTAATTATAATTAAAATTATTTATAACTTAATAACTTTAAAATTAATACTAAAACATAGCATTTAATATTTTAGAATAAAAATTATTAATTTATAAAATATTAAAAATATCTTTTATTATTTAAAGGAAGATCCTAACTATCTTGGTAGATATAATAAAAAGATTCTTAAGGATATTAAAATCTTAATTATATAATGGCTTAATGAAAATAAAGATTTTATTATTTAATTTATTAAAAAGCTTAAATATCACCTTATAAAGCTATATAACTTATAACATTTTATTATCCTTTGGAATAAAGTAAAAAAAGTACTTTATATAATTAAAAAGAATAGATTATTTAAGAAATTATATAATAGGGGATTAGGAGAAATCTTAAGAATTAAAGAATTTTTAGCTAAAGGGTTAACTCCAAGTTTATAATAATTAAAAGAGGAGGTAATAGGAGATAATAACTTTAAAAGTTTCAATTTAAATGAAAATAGTTAAAAAGAATTATTTAGTGAGAATGATAAAAAAGATAATAAGGATAATAATAAGAAGATTTATCTTATAAATATGGAAAAATAGTTATTATAAAAGATGATAAGTATTTTTAAATAAGAAGCTTATCCTATAAAAGAAAAGTTTTACTTTATAAAGGAAAATATAAATCTTAGAAATAAAAATAAAAGCTTTAATTAAGCTTTAAGATTTATAATTAAAGATTAAAAAGATTAATATAATATAAGCTATTTTAATTTTAACCTAAAAATGGAAATTAATAAATAATAATGATCTATTAAGGCTATTATATAGATTTATGATAGTATTAAATAACTTATCGCTAAAATAAATATTTTTAAAGATAATAAAAAACTTGGGGAAATAATTATTAAAGTAATTATTATTAATATTTCTAAGAATTTTCAACATTTAATATAGGATGATAATAATATCTTAATAATAACTACCATAAAGAAGTTATTAGTTTTAATTAATCTTAAGGGTAAGAATGTGTAAAAGTCCATTAATATTTAAATATTTAAAAAGGAGTTTAATAATTTTAAAGATTTTGTAAATTTTAATAAGAAAATCTTAATTCTTAATTTAAAATGATTTATATTAACCCTTATAAAAAGATTATTAGTATTAAAGGATAATTTATAATGAGTTATTATATTATTAATTATTGCTCTTATAATTATCTTAATTTTAAAAATAAATAATATAATTATTTAAATAGATTAGAAGGTTTTTAATATAAGTATTTTTTATCTTAAATTAAAATTTAAAAAAGGAAAGGATAATTAATAATATAAGGATAAAATTAATTATTATAATAATCTTTATATATAGAAGTAATATATATATAAGATTATTAATATTAATATTATTTAAGAAAAGATAATTTTTAATAATATATATTTATTATTTAATGGAAACGCTTTTAACTAATAATAGATATATTTATTAAATAAGGAAAAAAAATAGCTAAAGATAAACTTAAAAAGCCTTATTAAGGATATTCTTAAGGAATATAACATTAAGCCTAATAAAATAACTATATAATTTAGAAATATTATATATATCTTAGAGGATATTAAGAATAACCATTCCTTTAAGTTATTTATTAATACCTTATTTAAATACGCCATAATTTAAAATAATATTAAAGATTTTTAAAAATTTATATAATTATATTAAACCTTACTATTAACTTTATAAAAATTATTACTAATTTTTATTAAGTATATATAAAAAATAGCTTGGCTTAAACTTACTATTAAAAAAGAGAAATCTTTATAAGTAGAATTAAGAAACACTATTAAAAATAATATAGCTTTATAAATAGATTAAAACTTTGATAAAAAGTATAATAACTTTTAAAACGAAAAAAAGACTTATTAAATTAACCTTTAAAGATTAAAACCTTATTAGAATAAGGGTTACCATAATAATTAATATAATTAATAATCTTTATGAGTAGATTGTAATACTTAAAACTAATTCTTAAGATTAATATTTAAAAATAATAAAAGCTTATTTAAGCCTACTTTTAAGGTTAATAGGCTTAAAGATTAAGATATTAATAATAAAAGATATATGCGATTTAATAATTAATATAATTGTAAACCCTTTAAATATTAATATTTTAAAAGAAAATTACTATAAGATAAAGGGATTTTTATATATTATATTAATAAGGTCATTTAGGAGTACTAAGAAAACGCTTAAGATTAAACTAATTAATTAATAATTAAGAGATATATCTTAACTTTAAAAAGAAAAATAAAGGTTAAGGTTAATAAAGAAATAAGGTTTATATGTAAAAAAGAACATTATTTTAATAACTTATATTTTATATATCTTATAAGCTTTAAAAATAACTTTATAAAGTATTTAATAACTTTAAATATAAGTGTTATAACATTTTAAGTAATTACATATAAGGAATTATTAAGCCTAATCTATATATATTATAAGATATTATTTATTATAAAAACTACCCTATAAATATATAAAAATATTAAATAATATTAATAACATACTTAATAAGCTAAACGCCTATTATCTATTAAATTTAGCCTTAACTTATAATTACTTATTATAGCTAAAATCCAATTAATAATAAGATAGGTAATTAAAGCTAACCCTACATTTAGATAAAAACTTAAAAATTTTAAGAAGAAAACTTCATATCTTAGGATAAGAGTTAAATCTAATTTAAAAGCTCCTAACATTTAAGTTTATATGAATATAGGGAGCTTAAGTATTATAATAGATTATAAATAGATTAATTAATAAGTAAAAAACTTTATCTTCTTTAAAATTAATCTTATATTACTAAAGGGAGTTTAGTTTTAAACCTTAATTAACATATAAATTAAATTTAACTTTTATATTAAAAGATTAGCAAATAATATAAAGATTTATAGTCATTTTTAAATCATAGCTTATATCTTAAAAAATTTAACTTCTAAAATACTAATAAGGATTAATTTTATGGTTAAATATAGCATTAAACTTAATTTTTCTTAAGGAAACTACTTCTTTAAGTTAATCTTTAATATAAGAGTTAAAGAAAAGATTAATAATATACCTAAAGCCTTAATAATCTCTAAAGTAATTATTATAGCTAAGAAGTTAATAATACCTATGATAGGGAAGATCTTAATATAGGTTAATTATATAGATCTATTTAAGCTTATTAATTATATTAATAAATTAACTTAATTATATTACTTTAACTTAATATATGAGGTAGTATTTAATATTATAGTTGATAAATTTACTATAAAAAGAGTATTAATAAGCAATAATAAGGCTTAACTTATAACAATTTAAAAGAATTAATAATTAGGGAAAATCTTACCTTATGAAAAAGGTGTATAGGCTTAGCTAACCAATTAGGAAAATTTAAAAAGCTATTAGAATAAGGATTTAAATTAGGAGGAATAAAATAACCTTTTAAATTATTTATTTAATAAAAATTAATAAGAATTTAATAATTATTATATTAAAATATCTTTTAAAATAGGTCTCATTAAATCTATAAATAAATAATCTTTTATTTAAAATAATATTAATAAAAAGCTTAATTACTTTAAGCCTAACTTCTTCATATCCTCTTATAGAATTAATAAACTTAAAAATATTTTTATTATTAAATTTAAAATAGGGATATTTATTAATACTCTCAAATCTAAAATAACTACTAAGGTTTAAACCTTAATAAATAAATATAATATCTTTTAAAATAAGGATATAATATTTATATCAAAGGATAAAAAGATGTGTATTAATTTTATTAATAATTAATAATAATAGCTAAAGCTAATAAGAGCTTACTTATTAAGAATAAAGGATTACCTCTTCCTTAATAAGGTTAATAATAACTTTTATACCTAAGGGAAGATATCTTATAAGATTTAACTAATGCCTATTACCTGCCTTATATTTATTATGTAGAAAAAAATTAATAATAAAAAAAAGGGGTATGTAGTAGTTAATCTTAAGCTATTAAATTAAATAATTATCCTTAACATATATTCCTTACCTAATTAAGAAAATATAATAGGAGATATGATAAACCATTATTATTTTATTTTTATAAATGTCTTTAGCTTTTTTTTCCAGTTATTTATAAGAAAGGAATATAATAATAAAATGGTTATTATTAATCATAGGGGGTTAAAACATTTATATATAATCTTAATAAATTTTAAAAACTTTCCAATATTTGCTTAATAATTTATAAATAGGTTATTTAAGGATTTAAGCTTCATTAAAACTTATATCAATAATATTATCATCTTTAATAAAACTATTAAGAAATATTTCAAATATTTAAAGTAAGTTTTAAAAATCTTGGATAAAGTTTAAATTTATATTAGCCCTTATAAATCATTCATAACTTACCTTATTATAAAATTATTAAGATATATTATTAATAGCAAAAGAATTTAAAAAACCAATAATAAAATTAAAATATTTAAGAAGCTAAACTTCCCTAATACTTTAAATATCTTAAAAACTTATTTAGATATATTTAGATAATTAAAAAAAAAAATAGTTTAATATAAGATTAAAATAGCCTCATTATAAACTTGTAAAATAGCCTTATTAGTAAAAATGAAAAAAAAAGGTCTATTACTAACTAAAATCTTTAAATAAGTTAGATAAATATATATTATTAAAGTTAAATTTAAATTTATTAAAAAAGAATTAAAAATCTTTAAAAAACTATAAAAATACCTTTATATCTAATATACCATATATCATAATAATTATAGTAGGCTTATTTTTATAAAAGTAAATACTTATTTTAAGGCCTAGGAAATTATAATATTTTAATTAAATATTAATTAAAATAAAGAATTAATATTAGGGAAAAATATTCCTATTAATTTAATTAAGCTTATTTTATTTATATCTAAAATTATTATAAAGATTAAAAAAAGATATAAATTAATAAAATCAAAAATAATAATTCTTATATAAATCTATTATAAAAATAGGAAATTATTAATATCTATATCATTCCTAATAATAATATTTATAAACCACTTAACTATTAAGGAGATAGTTAATTATATATTTATTAAAATAATAGATTTAAATAAGATTAATCTTAAATTAGCTAATATTATATCATTTTTATTATAATTTAATCTTAATATTATATATATCCCTAAATTATTAAATATAATATCGAATACACTCTCAAAACTCCTAATAATAATTAAGGAAGAGAAATTAACTCTCTTTAAAATAAGTAAACTTAATAATATTTAGGAAAACTTTAATATAGCCTATCATTTTAAAGAAGATAAACCTAACCTAAATATTATAATAATAGTAATTAGTAATAGATTTAAGGATTAAATTATTAAAAGATATAATATTAATCCTAAATATAGTAAAATTTATTAAATCCTATAGGATAAAGCTAAAAAGGAATTAGAAATTATTAATAAATAGGCTAAGGAATAACATAATAATACTAAAAAAAGTTTAAAAAAGATTATTAAGATTAAATTAAGTAAAGGTATAAAGCTTAATTATAAAATCAAATACCTAATACCTTTTATTTTAAAAGATAACCTCTTATATTATATTAATTTAGAAAATAATAAAGGTTTTTATATATTAAAAACCTATATAAAGCCTATCTTTAAGCTAATATATAATAAGAAGTATCATTTTGGCAAAAATAAAATAATAAATAACCTATAAGATATCCATTTCTTTAAAAAATATTAACATATTAAATAATTCTACCAATACTACCTTATATACCATAAGAATTAATAAGATTAATAGCTACCACTAAAGCATCTAATATCTATTCAAACACCTAATATTCCCTACCATATAATCACGTTAAATATTATCACTAATATACTTAATATTAACTTTACTAAACACTATTAAAGAATATAAAATTATAAAGAATTTAATGCCCTATTAATAATAACCTATAAAAACAATAAAAAAACCCTATTAATCTTAAGAAATAAACATTATACCACTAAAAATTAGGCTTAAATTATCTTATTAAGTTTATAAATAGCTAATTGGGGATTACCAATAAATATCATCTATAATTAAAACTTTAAATAAATATTAAACCTATAAAAAGAAATATTTACTTTATTAAAGGTAAATATATTATTCTTAATTATCTATTATTTATAAATTAATAAAGTTTCTAAAAGGAAAAACTAAATTATAAAAATTATTATTTATTTCCATATAACTACTAACCCTAATATTCCTTAAATTATTATTATAATTAAGCTATAATATTACCTAAATAATTCTTTAATTAATCCGTTAGGGAAAAGCTTTAATAAATTAATTTTAAGATTTTAATCTCACTTAATATTTAATATCTTAAATAGCTAAAAAGGTAAAGTAATCTTTAATAAAGTTAAAGAAGCTTTTAGAATAAAAAGACTTAAAGAGGCTACCTAATTAATAAATATAGTAGGAGTAATAGCCAAAGAATAATATAATAATAAATATATTTTAATAAAGCTTAAAATAAAAGATATTATTTATTTATATCTTTATAAAGATTATCACCTATTTGATAAGCCTAAAAAGAAGTAGTTACTAATTAGAGTAAAATCATTTAAGATAATTTGTAAAATTTTATCCTTAACATATAAATTAAATTTTCCTAAGATTTAAGGGATTTATCCTATAATATTATTGGTATAACTTTATAAATTATCTTAGGGATAAGACCTTTTTAAAAAAATTATTCTTAAGCCTAAATCAATAGTTATTAACCTTTATAAAGAATTAAAATAGGAAATTAAATATCTCATCGATAGACATATTAGGTAATACGTAAAAAAGCCTAAAGTCTAATATTTTTACCAATATTTAGGTTATATAGTTAAAAATAATTAATAAAGATCATGAGATAAGCTTTAAGAAATAGCTCCTAAATTATTAGCTATATATAAGCAAAAAAAGCCTTTAAATTAGTTTAAATTATATAAATAAAAAGGCTTATCATACCTAAAAAATAACCATAATTAAGGCTTTTCTAAGCCTAACAAGGATTTTAATTAAAATAATTAAATAATTTTTAATAAACTAAACCACTTTAGCAATAAAAAAAGATTTTTTAATCCTTTATATTTTAATCATTATATAATGATTAATCTTTAATATTAACATATTAATTTCCCTATTAACTTTATTAATTTTAAACCTTAAATAAAAGGGAGATTATAAATAACTATTACTTAAGAAATTGTTTATTAAATCTTATTAAAACTTCAATTCTTACCTTTTATAATCTTTTATTATTTAAAAACATTTATTAAAGATTTTATTATTAATTATAAAATAGATATAACATCTATTACCAACTTAGAAAACCCTTAAGGATTTAAATTAATTAATCTATAACTTGATATTGCTAAGAATAAACCTAAAAATAAGATAATTGTTAATTAGCTTATTAAGAATATTAAGAATAATTAATAGGAATAATCTTATAAGGCTTAAAATTTATTAAAGGAAATTAAAAGCTTAAATCTAAATCTTAATACTTTAACGCTACTTATAATCCTTATATTGCTTAAAGAAATACCTATAGTAATGTTAATAATAGAATTACCAATGCCTATATCTTATAATAAGGCACTCGTGAAGACTTAATTAAAATATATTAATCCATTTATATTAATTATAGCCTTAAAACCTACAAGCCTTAAGCTATATATTAAAAACAATCTTATAGAGAATTTTAAACTTACTTATATTTAAAATATTAAGATTTAAGAATAGGATAATAATATAAAGTAGTTAATTATTAAGAATAAAGAGAATTAAGCTTTAAGCAATATAGAAATAAACTTATATAACTTTATTCTTAATAATAATAATAGCATTTATTAGAATAAGAATATTTTATAGTAATTAAATAATATCTTATAGAATAAGCCTAAAAGGAATTAGGAAAATAATTTAAACATTAAATAGACTAAAGAAATTAAAAGGATTTAACAAAATTTTATTAATATTAATTTAATAATTTTTAAAAGGGTTTTACACTTACGAAAGTTACTATTAAGCTTTAAATCTAATAAATTAATTAAGAAAGTAACCCTTAGGAAATCTTTTAAGGTTAACTTTAAATAGGAAGTAGGATATGATAATAAGGAAATAATAATTGTTATTTATAAGGATCTTAAGGATAAAATCCCTTATTTAATATTTAATAGCCCTTATAATAATAAGAATTTAAGAAAGCTTATATTAAAAGAAATAATAATTAAACATATAACTATTAAACTTATCAACACCTTAAAGGAATTATTAATTAATATATTCAAAGATATTAATAGATTCTTTAACATTAATTATAAAGGCACTTTTGCCTTTTATTTAATAATATATAATATTTAAACTATGCTAATTATAATTATAAAAATTTATCATAATAAAAACAATTATTTAAAAAATATTAAGTTACTTATTAAAGTTATAATACTAATATCTTATTATTATAAGGCTTATTATACCTTAAATTCTATAATTATAAAATAGCTAATATATCTAAATCTTCTCAATTTAGCTTAGCCTAAAAGATTGGCTATAAATCTAACCTTAGGCTTAGCTATTATTATTATTAATCTATAAAAGGACCTTAAAAGATTAAAAGATTTATTATAAAATAAATATAATCTTAAAACTCCTAAGCTATTAAAAAATAATAGCCTTATTATTTATAAGGCCTTAATAAATATAATTAAAAATTACCTAATAAATTATTAAATTATTATTAAACAAATAACTTAACATATCATAGATATAGCTATAGAAAAATTAAATAAAAACGTTAATCACAAGATTAAAAATCTTAAAACAATTTAATAATTAACTTAAGTAATACCTATTAAAAGAAAGTAGGCCTTACTTACAATCCTTATAACTTTATTAATTAAGGTTATTAAATTAATTATTAGTAATAATAAGAAGTTTAAGCGACTTAAGAAATACCTTATAATAAGCCTTAAATTAGGCTTAATTGCCAAAAGGACCCATTATTAATTATAGGTATATTAAGGTATTTAAAGAGGCTATTATAAGGCTTATTGTTGGCTAAATTAATTAAGATAAAATCTCTTTAATTAAAAGGAAAATATTAGGGATAACCAATTATTAAAAATGGCTAGGATTTATATCTTATAGGATTTATAGCTAGGTTTACTTATATTTAATATACTCTTTTAATTAGCCTTATATTAGCCATCTTTATCAATTAACACATTTTTTATTTAAGCTTTAAATAATATCATTTAGGCCATTAGGCCTAACATGATAATTTTACATTCTCCCTCTCAATTTCCCTACAATTTATAACATATTTATTATATATGTATATTTAATAAGTTATATAATAATTATATCTTTTACTTAAAAAAAGCTTAATAAAAAAGCCATAAAGTTAATATTAAAAGGAAATTAAATTATTTATTAATTTTTATATAATAGCTTAAAATAATTTAATAATTTAAATTATAAGGTAAAAATTATTAAGGCTTTATTTAAAAGTAATAGTAATATTTAATAAATAAATGTTCTTATTTATATAAGTAATAAGGTATTATTTTAAGGTTTAGTTTAAATAAAAAAAATATATAGCTATAATATGTAATTATTTAATAATATTTTTATAAATAAGGAGGTTATATTTTATATATTCCTTTTTAAAATCTTTTTAATATTATGTTTACTTATTAATTAATAAAGTATATATAGTTTTTTTCCATTAAAGCTTTTTTCAAATAATAAGTTAAAAATAATTTAGTTATAAAGCCTTAATATTTCTAATAGTAATATACTTATATAGCTTAAAATTAATTATAGTAAATATATTATAAGGTTATAAAGTTAATAAAAATATAAAAAAAAGGAAAGGTAAATAATATATAAAAATATAAAACTTTTTATTTACCTAATAAGTTTTATATTTAACAAATATAGTTATATTATAAATAATTAATAATAAATTTATATAAAGAAAATATTATTTATTATAAAAAATCTTATAATATTTTATACTATTATTAACAATTTATTTACTTAAATAATTAAAGTAATAATTATAAGGTAAATTACTAATTATAAAATTTTTAAATATTATTATAAAAGAGTAATAATTAATTTAAAAAATAATAAAAAAAGTTATAAAGGAAAAAAAAAGTAAAAAAAAATTAAGAAAAAAAATATATACTTATAAAACATTATAAGCCACTAAAAAAGCTATAGTAAGGAAATATAAACTAGCATAAATTTTTATAAATTTTTTATATATATTAAGTTATAAAGTTATTAATATATAATATAATAATAGTTAAATTATAATAATATTAAAGTTAAATTACTTTAAAAACATATATAAAAAAAAATTAAAAAATTACCTTAGGATAATATAATAAAGAAAAAAAAAATTACGTTAAAATAATATTACTTTAACACTTATAATACCCCTTTTAAAATCTTAAGGATAAGATTATAAAGAAAGGGGTAACTTTATTAAAGGATAAAAGGATAATAAAACTATAAAAGGTAATGGTAAACCTTTATAAGGCTTTTATAAAGTTTATAAATATATAAAAAAACTTTTCCTCCTTTAATAAAAAAAAATAAGCATTAATAAATTATCCCATTACCTTATAAGTTCCCTTTAACACTTACTTTATATATAATTATTATTATAAAACTTATATTTTTAACACTTAATAAAATATTGTTTAAAGCTTTAAAACCATTTATTATATAAGTATAAAATTTTAATATAATTAATTATATATTTTAATGTTTTAACTTTTTTATAATTATAATTAAATTTAATATTTATATATTTAAATTTTTTATAATATTATATAAAATCCTTATATTTTATATAAATAAATAAATAATAATATAAAATTATTTTTATAAATATTATAAGTTTTTTTAAATTATTTAAGCTATATTAAAGCTTTTAATTAATATACTTTTTAAAGTATTTCTTTTTAATAATATTTTATTATATTTTTTATTAAACTTTTATTTTCTTTTTAACTTTTAACTTAATATTATATATTATAAATATATAATTTTTATTTATTATATTAAGTTTAAAACTTATTTTAATTAATTTATTTATTAATTTATTCTTTTTTATATTATTATATTTTAAACTTTATTTTAATATAATATTAAAATCTTTTAAAATAATATAAAATTTATTATATATTTATTATAAAAATATTATTATATTATTTTTTAAGCCTTATATAACCTTTATATTATTTAAATAAGCTTAAATTTTATTATAGCTATATTATTATAATTTTATAATTAGGTATTTTAACCTTTTTTAAGCCTTTATTATTTTTATGTTAAAAATAATTAAGTAATAATTTAATTATTTCTTTTTAAAACCGAGTAATATTTTATTTTAATAAATTATATATTTATATCTTACCTTAATATTTTTTTAAAACTTATTTAAAAAAATTATAATATTTAAATTAAGTAAAAACTTATATTAAAATTTAATTTTTTATAACTTTTTTTTTATTTAATTCTTTAATAAAATTAATTTTAAAGCTTTTAAAATATTTAAATAAAATTAGGATAAGTTTTTATATAAATAAAAATAATTGTATAACTATTTATACCTTAATTTTTAATCTTTATATTTTTTTATAACCTTTTTTAATAACCCTTATAATTATTTATTATATTAATAAATATGTTTTATTAATAGTTTTAAATTTATATATAAATTAATATAAAGCTTAATTAAAAATTACTTTTATTATAAAAAGTTTTAAGTTTTTAAATATTATAAAAAATAATATTATTTTTTAAATTAATAGTATAGCCTTTACTATTATAATAAAGGCTTATTTTACTTTTATAACATATTAGTTAATTTAAATTTTAACCTTTTTCTTTTTAAATTATACTTTATTTTTAATAAATTTAATATATTTATTATATTACGTTTTTATATTATAAAAAATTATAAATATTATATAAGTAATAATTACTTTATATAGTTTATTTATTAAAGGTTTATAAATCGTATTTATTAAACTTTTAATATATTATAATAAAGCTATTATTTTACTTACTTTTTTTATTATATGCTTTTTAAAGGTAAGTTTTTTATTAAACTATACTTTAAGCTAATATAGTTTAAACATTTTTTTCCCTTTTTAAATTTTAAAACTAATTTTATAGTTAATTATTAATTTATTATTACTAATAGGTTTTTATCCTATCTTTTTTAAATAAAGTATAAAAGCTTATATTTTTTTAAAGTAAAAAATACCTTATTATTATTTCCTTATTTTTAAAGCTATTAAATATTTTTTATTAAAAACTTTATATTTTTCTTTAAAGTATATAAAACTTAATAAATATAAATATCATTTATATATTTAAATTATAAATTTTTATTTATATTAAACACTTTTATTAAATATAAAATATATAATATTAAAAAAAATAATCTTTAAAAAGTTTTACACTTTATATTATTATAATTTATAACCATTTAATTAAACTTAACTTGCATTTATTTATATAAGAGAAAACTTTTAATTAGCTTTAAATAGTTAATAAACTAACTTTATTAACATATTTTTTAAAATAATTATTATTTAAGTAAAACATTAAAAACCTTTTATATATTAAAAGTAATTATTATAACTTTATATTTATTAATTAAGGCATATTTAACTTCGTATATAAATAAAACTATTAAATTTATTATAAATTTTTATAATAAGGCCTTATAATATTATAAACTAATCATTTTATATACGAGTATAATTTAAGTAATTTAATAAGTTAATAATTATTCGAGTTTTTTTTTTAAATAAAAAAGTAAAGTAATAAATTTTTAAAACCGTAAATTAACCTTATTTTTTTTACTTAGTTTAAATATTATAATAACTTTCACTTAATATTATATAATTAAAAAATAAAACCATTTAATATATTATTAAAACATATTTTATATATAATATTTAATATATTTTTAATATGTTTATAATAACTTAATTATAATTTAATTAATATTTAATATAATGTTTAAAACTTTAATAATATACTTTTTAACTTTTTTTAATATAATATTTTCATTTTAAAATAATATTTACTTTTTTTAACACTAGCTTTTAAACGGGTTAAAATTTAAGTTATTATTATCGTTAAATCTTTTAAAAATTACTATATATAAAGCTTTAACCTTTTCCTTATTATTTTTAATAAACCTTTTATTTATAATTATTAAAAATAAAAATAATTTTAAATTGTTTTTATACTAAGTTATAATCTTATATAACTTAACATTTATATATATTTAATTAATAATTTTATTTTAATAATTTTACTTTGCCTTTCGTATAATTATAAAAAAATTATAATATTCTTTAATATATTTAAATTTTTATGGCTTTTTTTTAGCTTTAACATTTATATATGTTTTATAAATAACTTTATAATTATCATTTCATTAATTTGCTTATTTATTAAAATCTTTTTTTTATTTTCCTATTATTTTAATAACTTTTTTAAAAACTTTTATTAATAAGTTAACACAATTATTTAATTCTTTTATTATTTTAATTTATTAAATATTAAATAACAATGTTACGCTTATTTAAATTAACTTATAAATTTATTTAAATTATTATTTATAACCTTTAAATAATATTATACTAGTTATTTTAAACAAACCTTTAATAATATAATAATAAAAATATTATAATTAAACCTACTTTATAAGTTAATATTAACATAAATATTTACGAAAAAAATGTTTAAAAAAACTAGGTTTATAATTAATTTTAATTTTATTATAACTTAACTTAAAATACTTATGTAAATTATATTATTATTAAATATTTATTTTATTAAGTTATATCCTTTATTTTTCCTTTTATGTTTTAACTTAAAATTAAAATGTTTTACGTTAAAGTTACCTTTTATTAAATAATACTTTAAAAAATTAAAATTAATAATATAGTTTATAACTTAATCGGTTTTTTTTTATTAATAAATATTAAATATAATGTATTTATTAATGTTTATTTGTATTAATATTTTTAATTAAGTTGTAAATTAGCTTTTCTTTTTTATATAAGTAAATATTTTAAAGTATTTCTTTTTATTATTTTAATTATTAATTAGTAAAAAATATTAATATTTTTTATATATTTATATTTTAAAATTTCCTTTATATTAAAGCTTTTAAATATAAATAATATTAATTTTTCTTTTATATTAAAAAACAAAAAATAATTTATAAAACATTATTAAATATTATTAAAAAGGCTTTTTAATATAGGTTATATATAAAGTAAATGTATAAAGGAAATAGTAAAACTGTTTTAAGCTAGGTGTAATATAATAGTAATTTATTAACGCTTACCCTTTTATTTTATATTAAGGAGGTTTTTTACCCCTTATATATGTGTAAGTAAAACGAGCTTTTAATAATACTACACTTATTTAATGCTAGTCTTTATTATTTCCTAACAAATATATTATATTATATTAAATAACCTTAAAATTTTTAAGCCTTTTTTACCTTTTATTTTACTTTTTTTAGCGATTTTTTTAACATTTACCTTACTTAATCACTTTATACCATGGCATTAATTAATAAGAAATTATAATTTATTTTATTTTACCTTTACCATTATAATAATAAAATAAAACCACTTTTTAATAATAATATTAATAGTAAAAAAGGTAATTATTATTTTTATATTAATATTTTTTTATTTTAATATTTTAAGTATAATTTTTAAGTTTAAGTTATAAAATATAAAGTTGTTAAATTTATTAAATATTTCCTTTTAAATTAATAAAGCGTTTTTAAAGCCTTTTATAACTTAAACTAATTTATTATTACTTTTATATTATTTTTTACTTATTTTAAATTATATTATAATAAGTTAAGTTATTATAACTATAAGTTATTTAATATTTATTTATTAAAATTAAATTTATTACTTATTTTTTAAATTATAAGCTTTTAATATATATTTTCTTTTAAAAACATATTTGTTTTTATATTTCTTAGCTTTTATTTTATAAATAAATTAAAGTTATTTTTTAATAAACTTAATGATTTATTTATTAACTTTTTTAAATATTATAAGGTAATTATTATATTTTACTAAAAAAAAGCTATAATAATTAACATATTTAATTAAGTTAATATAAAATCTTTAAATATATTAATTAAATTTATTCTTATAATATAAATATTTAAATTATTTATTATAATATTTTATATTATAATATTTTTAATAGCTTAAATTATACCTTTTAATTAACAACTTTTTTTTTAAAAGCTTAATAAAATTATTAAAATTAAAAAGTTTAAAAGGACAAATTAATTTTAAAAAAGAAATAATAAAAATACCCTTACTTATTATAAAATTAAAGTTATATTTTAAAGGTTTATAATTAATTAATTTTTCCTTTATTTAAATATAAACCTTATTATAAATAATTATTTTAATTTTAATAAAAGTGTTAAGTTTTAAATAGTTAAAAAATAAATATAATATATTTGTTATAATATAATTATATTAAACCTTTAATAATTTAATAACTTTAACTATTATTACTTTTTTAACTTATAACTTAATTTTTAATTTAAAAAACTTTTATTTTAACTAAAATATTATTATCTTTATTACCTATTTTATATTAATAAATATAATATTCGAAATATTTAAAAGTTAAAAACTTAAGTTTTTAAATTTTTTATATAAAATTATATATAAAATGAAAAACTATTTTTTATTATAACATTAATTCTTTAATAATTATATTAATAATTTAATATTATTTTTAATAATCGTTATAAATTTTAATAAAATAAATTTAATATAAAATAAGATTTTTTAAATTATAAATATATTATTTTCTTTTAAACTAATATTATTAACATAACTTATTTAAACTATATTAACTTATAAAACTTATTTAAACATTATAACACTTTAAAACTATTTAAAAAAAATAAAATATAAGCTTTTAATTTTAATAAATATATATAACGTTTTATTAATCGTTAAAAACATTATTATATTAAAATATTTAATTAATATTTTTATAAAATTTTTAACTTAAACACGATATTTTATTAAGTAATTTCCTTTATATAAATTAATAAAAAAGTTAAAGTTTTTAATAAAATTATTAAAAACTTATTTATTAATTTATATAAGTTATTTTATTTTATTAAAATATAATAAAATAGCTAATAAAATTATATTAAATTTAAATTATAAAACATTTTTTTAAATTATTTAATAATTAAAAAAGCTTAAACATTTATTAACTTTTTTTTTATTATATTTTAAAAAATTTATAAATATATTAAGCTTATTTAAATAAATATATTAAACATTTTTAATAATTTAAATAAGTTATTAAAAAATTTTAAAAGTTTTTATTTTTACAAATATTTATTTCCTTAAAATAAAAAAATACTTACTTTATAAAATATAACGTTAATATTTTATAAATTTTTAATAACAAAATAACCAATTATTAAGAAAATAAGTATGATTTACGCCAGTGCGTTAACAGGTGCAAGCGTATGGACAATAATTTAAAGGAAAGGTGTGTTGCTCACTCTTGTTCCCTTGTTTGGAACCATTCCCCCGCCTTGCTCCGTATCCGAAGTATGCGCCCTCCTTCGGCTTTAGCTGATGGAGGCGAGGTACTTAGTAAGGTTGAAGGTCCAGTTTCTACGCAGAGATATGGAAGTGATGGCATGATTTGAGATAAGACACCGTGGGTACTCCACGATGAAGAAATACGTGACGGGCGGACTTCGTACGGGGACGCGTCCGAACCCCTGAAAAGTGGCGCACGAGCGATAATCCGCCACCGGCGGCGCTAAACCGCCCGTACGGCTTGTAGCCGAAGTTTCCGTCCTTGTTTCCGGGTCCGGTTGTGGACGTCAATTTTAGAATTGCCGACGCTTGGTCGGAACTCTAATTATGCGCTAAGTGGGCACTCCCGCCTCAACGGGGATTAATGCGTCTTTCACGTTAAGGAGGTTACTGCTTTATGAAAGCCTAGTATCGGGTAGTAGGTCGTCACCGTGCGTCAACATGATGCTGTACGGTGAGCAACTAAATTAAATTCATCACTAATAGAACACCCTATTGACCTTTCAAATTAAGCCATCGTAGTCAGGCAAGGCGACAATACGGAGTGTGACGATGTAATTGCGGCCATTCACTGTGATGAGTTGGCGACTGGGAATCGCTCTTTGGCAAGTACTCCACCTAAACCCATGGCGCTTGATATACTTTGAAAGGCGACACATCAGCTTTCGATGTTGTATGCTTGAAGAGGTCTTTTAGTGACTTAACTTCGAACCTCAGGCGTCCATAATCGACTTAAATGGTATATCAGCGCCATAACGGGCTAGATCACGATCGAAGATGGCAAATGTGGCCAATCAATAGCCAATACCTGAGTGCCCTTGAGAAGTCCCGCCCTTACTCTATCAACCAGCCAATTGGATTGCCGCTAAAGGGGCCTTGGGACGAGATATAGTCACATCATACATTAACGAATAATATCTGATATGCATGAATGGGTCAAGCCGCTAACAACGGATGACAATGGGCAGATTAGATCGAAAGACTGTCTTGAAAAAATCGTCTCATTCTTCAGGTACTCGGTACGCTTTCTATGCTGTTCAAATCAAACGGAAGTTAAATCTTCTAAAATGATTGGGAACTCGAATATACCCACCTAGTCTTGCGTTGGTATATGGTACAACGATTACGAGCAGCATGAGGATAGTAGCAATTTGAGAACCGAGCCTAATCTGGACAGTTTATCTCCTCAGGATATCATAGGAAGGTCTATCAGATGTATAATATACTTGGAGTATTATATGAAGCTTAGGCAATAAGAAGTTCAGAAGTTCTTCAAGGGGCTAATCTCGAGCCTTCGTCCCCAATTTAGGCTGGTCGGTCCCTTGTAGCACGCTAAGAACCCCAGCGTCTACGAAACGTCGACCGCAGTAAGCCTACATGTGTTGAATTGCTCGCCATGCATATTGGGTGAACCCGTAAGAGCACGGTAACCTGCCAGAGTACCCTTTCGATATCGAGAATCGGCCAATATCTCTGAAGAACTGTACTCTTAGTGTGGTGGAAGGAAGGCTGCACGCAATATGACCGTTCATTGTGATTTCAAATGATAAGATGATGCGCAAGCGATACTTTTGATTTGTTACCGATCGTAACCTCACCATTGACGTACTGTCGACTTTACCGATACAGAAGGTAGAAGCAACTAAGTATGTGTCAAGAAGTCATTGGTACGGAAGACAGATAGGGGCAATATAGAGGCCCACGGACGACGGAAAAGAAACAGTAGAAGGAGGTGATGATTCACCACTGACGTGGATACACACGCACAATCGACCCAAAGAACACTTCAGATAGGAAGGATAGTTAGAAAACGGATATTCCCCTAAAGCCAAGTGATGAAAGAACTACCTACGTGGTCATTAACAGCGCAGTTTGCATATACGGTTCTCCCGGTCCTTGCATTAATCCGTTTCGAAGAGCAACTAGAGAACTAATTCCAGCTAACTCCAAATAGCTTGTACTTCTTGTTCTCTCCACTTGAAGGTTTGACGTCTGCATTTTCCAGGTAAATCCTTTGATGACCTCTAACGTCAACACATAAGTACTTATACTCGAATTCGTCATGCCCGGCGGGCTTTATCAAGTGGGCGTTGACTACGCCATTGTTCAACGGCCCCTCAACCTAGGTATGATTAGATATACCGAGACCATGCTTGGGATCCTTGACCTACATAGAAATGCATCACGAGATGCTGGTTGCCCTGGGCGTCTGTATTCAGCGTCGAACTATGATAGTTAGTAGTGTTGCAGATCAATTCGTGTAAAGGAGTGCCATACGCTATCGGGCGAGCACGACGCCACTTATTCATGGTCTCCTCGCCGTGCGCTGTGATCTTCTTGCCATCGCCAAGAAGTGCTATACACTCTGGATCCTTTCTGATTCGGTCTACGGCTCGATTGAAGTAGGCTGTCTTGCTATCGGGAGAAAAGACATCTTGGTAGAGGAAATAGCCGACACCTCCCTGATAAATAGCATCTTAGCATATTATCCTTGAGACGGTAGACGGGAGCTTTACCGTCAAAACCAAGCCAACTATGACAAGACCAAGGTTGAAGGTTTGTTGTGTGGCACGCGAAGCCTTCTCGGCGGCCGAGAGCTCGTTCCAAGGCACATAGCCATCATCGTTGAATGGCGTCACGGATCTTCTCTTAGAGGTAGTTGAATTGCTTCCTAAAGCATGCTGGGTCGCAAAACTGCGCCGCGCAAGAACGGGTTGCAGTCTTGCGACAACGATAGTAGCACCAATAGGCCGTAGAATGGGCTTCATTACGGTGGTGTTGATTCCATCGGAGCTAGTACTACCGACTAGGGACCATAAAGCGACGAAATTGCTTTTTCGTATTGGCTTCGAGGTCTGCGACTGAGGACAAGCTTCGAAATGAAATGGAGTTGGTTGAAGCTTTGGATGTCTTCAGAAGCAAATGCGATGTGGGGTACGTAATGGAGAAATAATGCACTAATCCTATCTTGGACTAGCCTCCACTATGTATTCGCGAGCATGTGGGTCCGTTGGCCCATCTTCGAAGTTGGCATTTTTGGCGAAATCTGGCCGAACTCCTGATTTCGTCGTCGATTTCCAAACTTCCGTCTCCCTTTCCTTTTTTTTCTCTGTACACGGCGTACATCCTCCACAACGACGATCGCGTCTGCAAGACATAGCCAAGATGAGTGCGCTTGCAACCAAGCAGCAATCGCAGAAGATCTTCGAGAAATTGAAGAGCAAGCCTGCAAACAGGGTGCGTGACAATCCAATCTCATTCACTAACGCGAGTCCATGTTTTACATGTTTACAAAGACTAACGTCGCACTCTTCGGACAGATATGTTTTGACTGCGGCCAGAAGAATCCTACCTGGACATCGGTTCCGTTCGGCATCTACCTATGTCTCGACTGTTCCTCTAATCACCGAAATCTTGGTGTCCACATCTCCTTTGTCCGCTCCACCAACCTTGACCGTATGCAACTCTCCGTCCACCAATGGGCTATTCGAGGCTAACATTATATCTAGAATGGCAATGGGATCAACTGCGTATTATGAAGGTTGGTGGCAATGAGTCAGCCACCAAGTATTTTCGTGCGAATGGAGGTAGCGCTGCTCTTGCTAGCAAGGACCCGAAGACCAAGTACCAATCAAATGTGGCAACCAAGTATAAGGAGGAGCTGAAGAAGCGAGCCGCACGCGACGCTCTCGAGTATCCCGATGAAGTCGTGGTCACCGATGTAGCTGGTGACGGTGCTGAAGGTTCAGCAACTCCCTCTAGCGAACCCAGTGACGACTTCTTTTCCTCATGGGATAAGCCGTCCATTAAGCGACCTACACCGCCTATCTCTCGAACCAACACACCCCCTGTCGTTGGCCGAACCGCGTCCCCATTCCTCAACGCCGGCTCCAATGGCAAGGAGATCTCCAGATCTACATCGCCTCTATCTAAGTCAGATTCTGCATCCGAGGCCAAGCCCGCCGCTAGTCGAATTACCACATCCGCTGCCCTCCGCAAGACCACTACTACTGGTCCTCGTAAAGCCAATGTCCTAGGCGCAAAGAAGACCACGACCAAGCTCGGAGCAAAAAAGGTTACTGGTGACGTTATCGACTTCGACGAGGCTGAGAAGAAGGCCAAGGAGGAGGCCGAGCGAATTGCGAAGTTGGGCTATGATCCGGAAGCGGAAGAGGCCGAAGCAAAGCAGACCACCGCATCCAAGACCGAAGCCACCAACGTCATCTCACCCACACCAGTCAGCCCGCGCGGATATGGATCCGGTCACAGCCGTGAAAAGTCGGCAGCCGAGGTTGAGCGCCTAGGCATGGGTCTTGGAAGACTAGGTTTCGGCCAAGTCGGGGGTGGCAAGGCTGCTACCAGTTCCGCGCCCAAAAAGAACGCCGGTGGATTTGGATCCGTTGGACCAGTCAAGGCAGCTCCTGAAGGTGAGATTCTATCGGTAAATACGGTAAATTTCTAGAAATATGTACTAACTCCTAATGTAGAAGACGAGGAGCGCTACGCCCGCAACAAGTTCGGCAACCAGAAGGGTATTTCCTCAGACGAGTTCTTCGGAAAGGGTGCATTCGATCCCAACGCCCAGGCCGAGGCTAAGACACGCCTGCAAGGTTTCGAGGGCGCTACTGCTATCTCCTCGAACGCCTACTTCGGCCGACCCGAGGAAGAAGATCCCGCGGATGACTATGGGGATCTCGAATCTGCAGCCAAGGATTTCATCCGAAAGTTCGGTATTACTGCTGGTGACGATCTCGACAATCTGACAAGCGCATTGGGCGAAGGCGCTACCAGACTCCAGGGTGCCATCCGAAACTACCTGAACGGTTAGATGAATTGGATGTGTGTGACTAAAAGGGCGAAGAAATCAAATAAACTCAATAGTTGAGATGTTAGGAGAGGAAAGGGTTGGACTGGACCTCTAAGTTACCAATAAGATTGGAGGCCGTCAGGAAAGGCCAGCCGTGGCAATACTAGTCCATTGCCGAGGACTGCACAGATGAGACAAGACGTGATGAACGGCGCACGAGATGCTATGAATACAACGGTTGCATCAGCCTATGATTCGGACGCTATAGAGCAAGTGGCGTGGCACGCATAGTAATGAAAAATTGATTATTCCATGGCCTGCTCGGAAGTTCAATGTGCTGGTCGTAGAGATTTCCTTAAGTGAATGTACTGGAAGACAGAAAGCTATCTCAAACAACGATAATCCTCAAAATGGGCATATTACCAACACCTAGTACTTTTTGTCTTATAACTAGGATCCTAGACGAAAAGGCCAAACTCATCTCTAAGTAATCTAATCGTAATCAAACTTGTACTATAAAACTGAATCACCGTTCTAAGCCGTAAACCAGAACCCCGATACCAATTAGACCTAATCTATACCGTGCCATGTCCGTTCATTTTATATCCGCATGTACGTACCAATCATTCCTAGCATTATTCGCAGGTTACCCCTTTCTTTTCTTTTCTTACTCTTCCCCACACTCTCTTTATATGTGTACGTCTTTTCTCATCTTACCTCTCACTAAAAGCCAACCGATTCTTAAACTCCTCAAACCTCTCATCGACCTTAACTCCATTCCATGTTTCCGTTCCGTCTTCGTCTTTTCCAAGTACTGGTGTTCCGACTTGCTCGATAGCAAAACTAGCAGCAACACTTCCCCATGCCGCCGCTTCCTCGAGGCTTTTGCCCCTCGCCAGTGCAACGGCCAAGCCGCCAAGGAACGTGTTACCGCCACCTGTCGGGTCGACAACTTTCTCGGGATCCGTGTGATAAGCAGGGATCCAACGTTCGACGCCGGGATCGACTTCGATCTCCTCGCGCGCGATGGTGCCTTCGGGGTCTTGCAGCAGCCCCGCAAATAGAGCCTCCATGTCGGTGTCGGGTTGCAGGCCGCCATGCAGTAGCGCGGAGGCTTTCTTGGTGCGCGGCTGGCCCGCAGGACGCGCCTTACGCTTACGACCGCCGTTGCGCGCGAGGTAGCACCCCTTCTCGCCGGCGCGCACCACGATAGCGAAGGACTGCAGGGGCATAGAACCCAGGAGCTGCTCGCAGGCACGTTCGACGGCTTTTGTGCTGATCTCGCCAGTTTCCGGGTCCAGTCCCGAGTCTCCCATGAAGCCAGCGAGCTCGGAATGGTTCGGGCTGATGATGTCGATCAAAGGTAGGGTGTTGGTGCAGTTTAATAGCTCGTCCGGTGTGCACAGATCCGGCACGGGCTCCCAGATGAAGATGGGCTTGGGAAGGTTTCCGCCATCCGGAGTAGACAAGCCGCTTCGCCTAGCCTTGATCTCGGTGACGAGCTCGCGGCAGCGGTTCGGGGAGCAGATGAGGTGGAAGGAGCGAGAGGTCAGCAACTCCGGGGTGAGGTCCTCGGCTGTGAGACGCTTCTTGGGGGTCATGTAACGAAAGGCTCGGTTCTGGTGCTCATCGTAACCGTTCCAGCCACGCGTGGTGAGGCGTTCCGGCGTGGGGCGAATCAGGACGGACGTCTCCCAGGTGGAGATGAGGTCCTCTAGTGGCTGCGGAAAGTCGGAGCCTTTGTCAACGATCCACCCCACGGAATTTGAAAGTGGCGGCGGTGAGAAGAGCCGTGCCCCAAGAGCCGAGTAAGTGCCTGCGCCGCCGAGGATGTCCCTGACCGGAGGCGTCGGCGGCAGGTATTCAATGTCATCTTAATATTAGCTATATTAGTGGGTGGGTTTCTTTAGTAATAGGCATTTGAAAATTACATGACACATGTGTCCAAGACTTTAACCCAAAATGAGGTCAAACGATAAGCTAGTCAAGCCTGCTCATGCACATCCAAATACCACTTGGTTTAGATGTAGTCAACCGATATAGCCCTTCACAGCCGAATCCAGCTAGATTCTAGCGTTCATGAATAAGGAGCGGTCGGTGATACAACCCAAAAAGAACCAAGAGGTACTCAGCTGAAAAACCCGGACCCTTGAGTTAGAGAAGAAACAGAAAAATGTAACATACCAATGATAAACATCCCCAAGGTCACAAAGTCTATCTCGCAAGGGGCATTGTCGTCGTCTTTGGACTTGGGCAGATGCTGGGCATCCATAGCTTGACTGTCCGTCTCTTTTTCAAGACTAAGACTTAACTTTTTAAAGCTCTCGTAAACCATTTGTTGGGCGTCATGTCATGTCATGTAATGTATCATACGGTCGGTGTAGATTTCGGGGCGCATGAATTCCCGCCTAGACCGCTGCTCTGCTCTTCTTGGGGGGGGTTATGCAAGAGTGTCGTAGTTCAAGAGAGGCTGCAGGTCTGAGATGTGCTGTATCTAGGCGAAATAATCTCATAGGCAGAAATTATCGATCAGGCTGAGGTGACCTCATGTATCCTTACGTCTCAAGGATCCAACCCTTTTTAATATTTTTTTTTAGAAAGAGAAATTTATTAATATGGAAAATGTAGGTTTGGTGATTTGTACAGTTGGTAAAGTTTCGGTAGGCTCTTAAAACGATTCGTTAAGTTCGTTGGAGGTCACGCCTGCAATAAGGTCTAGACCAATCAACATCGCGCCTGCACGGACCGACTTACACTAATTAGGATAAGGGAGGTTGCAACTACTTGGATCTTGGGTTCTTAGGTGTCACTACAGTACAGTAAGGTACGTACATGTGTACTTGGAGAGCTTCCATCTCGGAATTCTTGGCGGTTGTCTGAAATTCCTACCTGGAACTAATTGGCCTCGTCGACGATCACGCCGTGCTTCGTCACCCCAATCGTTATTCTTCTGCCTTCATACTTAGGCATCAGTATTTACAATTACAAGTTCATAAGTAGCAAAGACACGGTCGAATTTCGTGTTCTCTCACCTCTATCGAATTAGAGCCTACAGTCCTTTTCTATATCGGCCACTCAGTCCGCCTTCCCCTGATCGAAGCTTCGAATATCATCAAGCTTGAACCTTAGAAAGATTTAAGCTGCGACTGCCAGCAAGGCGCAACTACAACATGGCGCAGAACAACATACATAATCTTGTTACACTAATTAAACGGTACGCCTTACGGATCCTCAAAGTCCTGTCTCTTTCATCTGCTCTCCTTAGTAGAGCAAAGCAATGCAAAGCAATATCATTATACAATGGTAGATACATAAACTATAAGTAAACGGCGTTTCTAACTTTTGAATTAGGCTAGAAGCTGCTACCACTCGTCTGGAGGATATCGCTTCGTCGACGATAGAGTTGCCTCAAGCTGTTCCCGCCCTCACAGCCACCGTCGCAACGCCTTCTCGCCCGTCTAGTGTAGCAAGTCCTACACCCCAACAACCTGCCTCTGCGCCATCCCCTGTCGCACCAAAACAAGAGCTTCAAGAACCTCTACCCGAGTCTATTGAAGAATTCGATGCCTTCATTGACCAATCGGTGGACAAATATGTCAGAGCTAGCAACAAATTGGGCGGGTTGATCGCAGAGCAGGCTTCTAAGGTTCTGGAGGGTTTCAAACAGCAGCGCCGGTTCCTCTTGATATCCACCAAGGCCAAGAAGCCTGATATAACGGGATCTGAGATGGTCGTCTACCAAGAGCTTCTAAAGCCTATCAATGAAGCGCTCATGGCCGTCGGGAGCATCAAGGAGTCCAACCGTGGTTCTCCTGTCTTCTCCCAGCTGAGCGCCGTAGCTGAAGGTATTATGGTACTGGCTTGGGTAACGGTAGAGAGCAGACCTTTCAAGCATGTCGAAGAGTCCCTAGGATCGGCGCAATTCTTTGGAAACCGGGTTCTGAAGGAGCATAAGGATAAGTATGGATCATTCGGGTTTTCTGAACATAATGAGCAATGCTGACCCAAGACGTAGGGATCCTGACCAGGTTGAATGGGTCCAGTCCTTCTACCAAGTATTCCGGGACCTCGCCGACTACGTCAAGCAGTATTTCCCAAACGGTATCCCGTGGAACCACCAGGGACTACCCGCGGCTGAGGTCGCGAAAAGCCTTGACTCCTCCTCGGCAGCATCAGCTGCTGCTCCCCCGCCTCCACCACCTGCTGCAGGTGGCGCTCCTCCGCCGCCGCCTCCCGGCCCACCGCCCGTTCTCCAAATCAAGGAGCAGCCCGCGTCCTCTAAGCCGGAGGGCATGGGCGCAGTATTCAGCGAGCTGAACAAGGGCGAGAGCGTGACCAAGGGTCTGCGAAAAGTCGACAAATCCGAGATGACGCACAAGAACCCGTCGCTTAGAGCCGGGTCTACCGTCAGCGACTCATCCGCCCGGGGCAAGAGTCCCGCGCCCGGGAAGAAGCCCAAGCCCGAGAGCATGCGAGTTAAGAAGCCGCCGAAGAAGGAGCTTGACGGCAACAAATGGACAATCGTAAGCTTATCCATCCGTCATCCCAAGATGTGTGTAACCTCCGAAACAACTAACATATGCTCCAGGAAAACTTCGACAAGCACCCCACACCCATCGAGATTGAGGCTGAGATGTCGCACTCGATCCTGATCAGCCGCTGTAACCAGACGACCATCATCGTCAAAGGCAAAGCCAACGCAGTCACCATCGAGAACACGCAGCGCCTAAGTCTGGTGATCGACTCCCTTGTGTCCACCGTCGACGTGGTCAAGTCGTCCAACTTCGCACTTCAGGTCCTGGGTACGCTGCCCACCATCTTGCTGGACCAGCTCGACGGCGCGCAGGTCTACTTGAGTAAGGAGAGCACGTCTACGCGCATCTTCAGCAGCAAGAGTGCTAGTATCAACGTCAACGTGCTGTCCGGCGGCGACGACGATTATAAGGAGATCCCGCTCCCGAGCCAGATTTGCTCGTACTATGACGAAGAGAAGGGTGACATGGTTAATGAGATTGTTGATCATGCCGGTTAAGCTAAGGCAACTAGACTTGGAAGTGGAAAGTATTCTCTATGGGGTAGAGAGTGTACATAGTCGGTGGCTGTCAAGCTTGGATTAGATGTAAGGCCAGATGTGATGTGAGCACCGTTCTGCCTAGAAGGCGAGCGGGCGAGTAAGTGTCATCATCATCCGCCAGGATACCCTGGTGTGCTCGGCTTCCTGGTATTGTATTGCCTAGATAGCACTCATATCCATCAAAGCATTTTCAAAATAACAACTACAAATTCACATCTTCGAAAAGGGGTAGCAAAATCGAATGCATAAATCTTTCAAAAGTATTTACTTCTTTTTCTCAAAGCTACATAGCTATAGATCCACCAACACCGGTCTCATGCTCTAGGAATCTAGTAAAAGCAAGTAAGCAAGCACATCCAGTAAGAAAGGCGGCTTGCGCCGACTACGGTAGATCAGGTGATGTTATATACGAAGGGCCATGGAAGATCTACCGCTTCCATCCCAGCGACGTCCCAAATCTCATACAACGGGGACAGGGTGTCTGGAGCACAGTACAGAAAAAAAAGGTCTAGATCTAATCCGTCTCTTTTATAGCTTGGCCTTGGGTTGCTCCAAGGTAGGCAGAAGGAGGTCGCGAATATCGTTCGCGGCCTCGTTGAGGTAGTAGCTCATCTTATCGCTACCAAGGCCCTTGGACACAATGTTGAAGTTTATACTATTGCTTTTTGTTAGCGCTTTGTCTATTCCTTAACTTTGGAATCAGATGAGAGTTTACCTGTTCTCATTAATCATATACGCGATACCGAAGCCGGCATCGATGACCTGGCTCCAGCCGTATCCGTTGAAGTACTCGGAGCTCAGCTGGCTGGTCGACAAGTACCAGGAGCTGCTGTAGGCGTAGGCGGGGTCCTTATAAATGGATGGTAATTCCTGACCAGGCTCAAGCAGCTTCTTGAGACCGAACAGGTGGCGATCGACGCCCTTGCCGTCGGACGCCGCACTGATATACTCGATGTGCGCGGCAACCGCCTTACGGAATGCCTCGATCCTGTCTTTATCCGAGACTGCGGGGTCGTTCATAGCGTTACAGAACGCAACGCTCTCGTCCGACACAGTGCGGCAAGTTTCAGTGCGACCCTGCTGGAAGCGGCGCGTGGCGGCTGACTCGTACGTGGGTCGGTTCTTGCCATACATCTTGTAGTAGGCGAGCTGGATGATCATCTGCACGTACGCATCGGGCGAGAATTTGAACTTCTTGATCAAGCCCTTGCCGTAAGCCTGGTAGGCCTGGACCGCAAGCTGGTGCTGTCCGATGACCTCGTTGAAGTCCTTGACTGCGCGGTCGATCTCCCCTTGCACCTCCTTGGTGACTTCGAACTTGATGGGGACGGGCTCAGGCAGGTTGGACCGCACCGACGGGTCACTGAAGTCTAGCTTATTATTAAAGATGACGTCGTTCACGTAGTCGTTTAGCCGGTGGGTGGGGGTGCCGTCCATCATGCTGTGTTCGCCAATGAAGCCCGACGTGCCGTTGTCGTTCACAATAAACTGTAGAGGCTTGTCGAACCACCGGTTCTGACCGTCGCCATGCCAGTACTGGTGTGCGCGTTCCTCGAGAGTCACAGGCGCAGCGTCGTCTAGACATACGACGAAAGATGCGGATTCGATTGCCTCAATGGCTGCCTTATTCTTAGGCGAAGCGTCCAGGAGTATTTTGCGCGCATCCGTCCAGATATCCCGGTTCTCGGAAGTGAGAGCACCTACAGCGGGTACGCGCTCGGCAAGATCGTAGATGCGCGCGAATTGCGATTCGAGCTCTGTTGTGTTGAGCTGCTTTCCATCGATTTCGTGAGGCACCTTGAAGAATTGGTTCTTTCGGATGACAATGATGTGCTTATGCTCATTGGGGTCGTACTTGACGGGGTAGTCCGCCGGCTTAGCAGGTACTCGGCTAGCATTGAACATCCACTTGTAGCTGTCCATGCAAATGGGTAGCTTCTTCATGTATTCAGGTTCGAGCGAGCCGGTATCTACTTGCTTCTTGAATTCGAGCGCAGCAGTTGTAATGGCCGCGGCGCGCTTGGCGGGGTTCCGTCGCCGGCGATCATCTCGGTGCGAATAGAAGTAGCTGACGTATGGAACAACAGGGTCTCGATAGCTCAAGTATGCCACATCGTTCCACCAGTCGTATAGCCAATTCTTGATCTTGGGGTTTTCCCGCCGCGCGATTAGCTTCTCTTGCAACTTTTGTCCAACACCACCCGGCTTTATGAATTCGTCGACAGCTTTCTTACTTGCGGCGAACTCGACGGGGCTCAACAGAGGATGTAAGCTTTTTACGTAGCGAGCGGCGGTCTCTTCGAGTGTCGGCACTGGTAATCGGGGAAGCGAGTCCTGGAACCGCAGCATCGCGCCCTTGGACTTGTCCTCCACATAGCCTATATCTTTGTTAACCATTCGGACTACGACGAATCTTGTCCGGCACTTGGATACCAACCTTGGGGGAGGGAGCTGTTGCTCCGTCTCGCTGCCGGTGCCATCAATATGCTCTATGGGAACCGTATCAACTTTGCGCCTTTATTTAGCTGCTGGATTAAGACGAAAAAAACGCACCTTGGGCGTTGCAGCTTGTCTAACTACGGGAATTCTAAGAGCGGTAGCCTGTGCCCGACTCTTTGCTAACGAAGTCAACATGCCAATGGTGTTATCGGAGGGTCAAATGCTAAAAGAAACGAAGAGAAAAGAAATGTATCTGTCGACGAATCCCGGCAGGTATGTTCTAAGCAAGTCAGAGGAACCGAACCGCGCAGCCGCGGTATGATGTAGTATGTTGTCCCCTTGTATGTAAAAGTGTGGAACCTAGGCTATTTCATTGACGGGGCTCCGTTAATGGTTTAATGATCAGGATAGCGTTGCTAATTAAAAAAGTGGCGGGTTAAGGATAGCGCTAACCATTAGCCGTTGGCCCGTAGCTCTGAATCTCTAAATCTCTCTAAATCTCTCGGTAGTATGACCGAAACCATAGCAAGCTGCGCCTTCATCCACAAAACCCGTGGAGACTTTGGTGGGTTGCTTCGGCTAGGGCCACTATCCCGATGCCGAGGTAAACTGTGGAACACATCCATTCCACTTCAATGTTCGGTCTTAGTGGGATTACGTACCTACGTACCTAAAGCATTCATGATGCCGCTTTTAGATAGCATGAATCTCTTCTCTACCATACAGTAGCCCATACCAAGTATGCATGTGGATGGTAGATAGCATACAGCTTCAAGTTTATTTTACCGTTATTGAAAAAGGGCATCCTCTATCTTTAAATGACTAGAGAAATCCCCATCCCGAGTTGCCACTGGTTTGCTGCTTTCAAATATAATCACGTGCGAGAGACTAATTCTGCCTGTGTGGTACAATGCTCCAAAAGACAAGCAACCTTGTTTGCGTTAACATATCCGAGATTTATGGCGAATACCATGCGAACTTTCTCTGTCGGTCCTGAAATAGCCGCTCCTTACGGATTCCAAGGTACGTGGCAAGAGTAGTAACATACCTTAGCAACCCGAAGAGCAACCCAGAAGCCCATCAGAAAAAAAGCCTGAGGTAGAGAACATGTTGGAGGCATAGAAACTCCCTCAGCGTCTCCCCATGTAACTGCGATGCTGCATTCTGGCATCGTTGTCAGACTTGGAGTCCCAGGCTTCTGCCGCCCTGACTTGCCAGGCCCTATATTGGGCTTTCAAAGGCAACGAGGGCCGCCTTGTCAGGGACGTACTCATTAACTGTGTAGGTTTGGACGCTCTGCCCGAAGCCATCATCGCCCATCAATGCCGCCTGCCGTACCTCAGCACGTGTATCCAGCTGGACTTTTCTTGCCGTCGATGTGGCTTCATACTGTGTGATTATGAGAGATTCCAACCCCTCGGTATTCTGGAGCCGCTACGGATGTCTGCCCAGGAGCTAGAATTCTCGTCGGTCGCTTTAATGGATATGCAACCGTCTTGGGATGCGAGGGCCGCCATATACCAGCATAGAGGTCGAGGATTCTGGGTAAAGGATGACATATCGTATGGCCTGAATATGGTGAAAAGGGAAAGGCTGCTAGAGGCGCACGACATTGGCGAACTTGGAATAGGTAGAGCGGCGAGGGCGCTAAGCCTAATTTGTGGTACACCATTTAAACCCAGCTGAGAGACTTATTCGTGGCTCGACTCGTACGTTTCCCTCGCCAGCCTCAGTTTTTTTTTCGGTATGGGAAAAACATCCCTATCTTCATTTTTTTTTTCCTTTGTCTTTCCGAGTTGGGTTTCATATAGGCGTTTCCAGTATAAATAAGTTTTAACTAACTTAGCAGCTAGATCCCGTAATCGTCACATTTTACCCGACCCGCCTATTTCACCCCTAGTCCGGCGTGACGGCGTCTTGTGATCAAGCCACATACACTTAGTATTCAAATTTCACATGTCATTTCGAGCATTTGGGTCCTGCATCTTATTACATCACTAGTACTGTGTCGTCGCGAATGATTTCGAAAGCTTCTAGAACAATGTGACCCGGGTACTCGGTCTACAGGATCTTATATGAAATTCAATACGGAAAGTCATATGTGGATCATATATGCCAGTTATCGTCGCTAGTCTTCTTCGTCTTATCGACCTCAACTTTCGAACGACAACCACATGGGATTCAAAACTAATGCCTTAGGCAGTAAATCGTTCAGATCTACACTACCAACATAGGTTCCATACATCATAATCGAATAAGAACCCTATATAGCGTCAATGAGAAGCTTGTGTTTGGTGGGTTATGGAATGGAGATCCGCGCTTGACGTGCCGGACTATCTCGCATTAATAATAATATTCGAGGTCATGAATTGAATGTTGATGAACGTACTAAGTCAAATCTTTAAAATGACGTCTTATCTAGACGCGAGACCTTGCCTGCGCTGAAAAGACGCCCATGTCTCACCCAAGTTAGCTTGAGCTTCCGTTGCAACTCCAGGTCTTATTAGCATTCTCAGTCTGGTAACCGCGATTTTACATAGGCATTCCACGCAAGCCGCGATGATGTTTATGTCAACAAACTACTTAAGAGGCTGGCAAGAAGCCCTGCAAGCTTCGTCTTGTCAAGCTAGGTCTTCCTCATCTGCTTTCCATTCGTTACTGTTCACTTCGTCACTCCTTTAGAGAAAACTTCTGATTTCCATTCTTTTCTTTTCTTTCCAGTCATTCCTTCAAATTTATTTGTCATTTTGGACACTCGTTTAGTTTCATAGCTGGAATGGCATCGGGATATTCACTTACGGCACATTATGGTGGACAGGGGCTACTTGATAGTTTCAGTTTCTTCACAGGAACCGATCCCAGTAACGGCTTCGTCGAGTAAGCACAAAAATTCCGAATAAGCACCCTAGAGGAACAATATAGAGGCATACCTATCTAACTCTATGATAGTTACCAAAGTAAAGAGGACGCCTTAGCTCAGAATCTAGTATCAATTGGCTCCAGTTACAACAATGTAAAGCTTGGGGTCGACTCAAACAATACGTATTCCACTAGCGATAAAGGGAGACCAAGTGTGCGGCTCACTAGTCATGATACTTTTACACACGGCCTGTTTATTGCGGATATTTACCATATGCCAGCCTCAACATGTGGCACTTGGCCTGCTTGTCTGTTATTACATGTATCCACCAATGGCGGTCTAGACTAACGTACTCTTCAGTCTGGGCTTTCAATAATCAGAATGATGGAGCAGATTGGCCGGTGGGAGGAGAGCTTGAGATCATTGAGGGTGCCAATACAGCGCAAAGAAACTTGTTCTCCGCACATACGTAGGTCCACTACCGGAGTCTTCCATCAAATACCTAGCTAAGCAAAGCAGTACGGCGGGATGTGACGCCCCAAGTGCTGGATTCACAGGGGAGCAAGGTCTAACAGACTGTTCGTTAAGTGTTAGTCGAAAATATCTATATGAAGGGTATAATGCTAATATGTAACCAATAGCCCGACAATGTAGGCTGCAACTATGCATCTCCTCCTTCTGATACTACATCGTATGGAGATGCATTCAACGCCGAAGGCGGTGGTGTGTACGCGCTTGAGTGGGATTCTCAAGACCTGAAATTATGGCATTTCCCACGCTCGACTATCCCGGATGATATCATCTACGGTCACGTAGTCGGACCGGATCCCTCATCCTGGGGACCACCACAAGCGATTTTCGGCGGCTCCTCTTGCAGCCCTGATACTCATTTCTTCAACCTAAGTCTCGTACTCAATATTGTAAGTGACTAGTCCGCATAAAGATGAACTAATCTCATACTGGAGTAGAACTTCTGCGGTGACTATGCAGGGAATATATGGGGCATAGCTGACCAGTGCAATCTGCTTGCTCCTACGTGCGAGGAGTTCGTTGCCAACAACCCTGATAGCTTCCAAGAGGCGTGAGTACTCCCATACACGCGAGATACCTATAGAAAGAACATATCGGCTAAGTTTTATGCAAGATACTGGGATATCAATTATATCGACGTCTATCAATGGGGTCCATTAACTAATATGACGATCCCGCCCCTTTCCCCGAATATCACATCCTCGGGTACTTCATCGACCACCAACGCCATACCGGCCCCTAGCGGCGTGACTCCAACCCATACTCGTACCATTACTTTGTCCACAGTCCACCCAACTGAGACCTACAGCAGCTCAGTGGACCCCGCCATTATCAACGACTACACGCTTCTCGGTTGCTTCCAATCCGATTCCGGCTACCCATTTTTCTCACAGGTTGCTTCACACCCCGGCATGGACACTGAAGTCTGTGTAGGTCATTGTCTCGGACGCAAGTATGCCGGTGTGCATAGAAAGTATGTATCTACGTAACCCCTATCTCAACCTAGATCTTGAGGGTTAACTCGATCATAGCACCTGCTATTGCGCCGACACCCTCGGTGATGCTCACGCGGTTGGGAATGCGGTCTGCGATATACCGTGCTCCGGAAACGGGGACGAAGTCTGCGGTGGCCGTGTTGATTCTACCGAGAGGCATGGTCCGCTGAGCTTAATGATCAATTCTGCCCATTCGGTCAACTCTTCCGCACTCCACCGCCGAGATACTCTAGCCAATATCTTGTTAACTGTATACGGTAACCTGGATGATGAGCCCATGCCGCCGGCCGCTCCAGCCATGGGTGGAAACCCCATGGACACTTATTTAATGATCCCACAGCCTAACACAACAGTGACGACCGCTATCACTGTCACATATTCGACTATCTGCTCGACTAACCCGGCCTCGCTGGTAGAACTCGAGTATTCTACGATAGTCACATACGAAGAATGCGGCTGCACCAAAGCTCGTCATCATACCCCGGGCATTGCCAACCTTACAACCACGCATCCCGCCTCCCCAGCCATGACCTATGTCCCCATGACCACTTACGCAGAGACGTGTCAAGCATGCGGCCCGCACGGCGAGAGCACCGTCACGCTGACTGTGCCTGTCGCCGTGGTCACAGAGGTGGTCACTTCCATCGCCGTCCAGACTGTCGTACCGGTTATTAGCAACACTACTTATGCTGCCCTAGCTTACGGGACAGGGGCGAGGATAACTCCTAGTCCGCAGCCTAGCACCACTCCTAGTAACATTATGCCCGTACTTTCTGATGCTCCTCCACTTGAGAGAACCTCTGTTGTTTTACAGACGCTCGGTTGGGGAGTGGCAATCTGGTTTGGACTGTTCGGGTTTATGTTAGTCCTGTGATGAGACCGTCACTCATTTTTCTATCTTTTATTTTGTTTTTCATTACGCGGCTCATCTGTTCATTGCATCCTTTTCTTGAACTATACACACGGTAAGGAGTTATAGGGGAAGATGACGTTCAAGGATTTTATGCATTGCGAAGGAGTGATGGTGAGGGGCATCGGATGTAGACCCCAGGAAGAGTGATTCGACTCTTGTGATCCTCGGCGTTGTGTAGCATAGTGTGTTAGCTAGTGCCTATACCCAATCCCATTTTCATGAATCATATCAGCATGGTATTGCTTTTGTATTTCCTTATGGTAACTATCTCAAAAAGTAGAAGTCTTTGAACTAGGAAATCTTTTAGAGTTTCTTTATGAAGCTGATAAATATTAGACATATCGTTAAACTTGTGTACAGTGATATCCAGCCTCCATGATATAGGACCTCATATCGGATTGGTAGAGCGTTCCAGTTTCTTACTGCGTGAAATTCAGTCCCTCTATGTATCGATATATGTACTTTTCTCCTCATCATTATATTCTCTTCTAGATTCTCCTAGATTTCAAATTTCAAATCTCGACCGTGAAAGGCGGTTTCTTAGTCAACTTCCCCGAAGTGCCATGCTGCATCGCAGCATTGATCATAACGCTCCCATTTGCTGCTCCACCCAGCATAAACCAATGCCATAAGATGCTGATGGCGCCTTTATACAACATCCTCCATGCATCCAACCAACCGGAATGTGGGAGCATGTCGTAAATCGGACCTCGCTTCGGACGCGACATGACTTTCTCGTAGAATGTTTGGCAATCGTCCCAGTATATCGGCTGTATGCCGCGGCCCCAGTGGACGTGCCCGAATACGTGTATCTTCGGCTTCTTCTGCCATGTTTCACGGAGCAGGTTTGGACAGCCGAGGCCGAGATCGAGGTGATGCCGCTACAAATGTTTAGCAGCAGTTAATTAATCGCGCTGACTAAAGGGGTAGGTCGATACTTACCGGTGGCGTATGCGTTACAAGAATATCAGTATCCAACGGAATACTGTCAGCCCACGGGTTCTGTTGAGCTGTGTATGGAAACGCGCTGTTGGAGCCTCCGAAATCAGGAATATCGGGGGAGCCGTAGATATTTAGTTTACGGCCACCCTTGAATGTAAGTGTAATAGATCTTCGCTCGAGATAATGTACTGTCTTTAAGTCCACATTCTGGTGAAGGATTGTATCCTCTTCGCATCGCGCATTGATATCAAACCAGTTATCGTGGTTTCCACATACGAGGACCTTGTGCTGGTGTGGTAACGAGTCCAGCCAGTCGATCTGTTTCTGAATAGACGCAGCTCTACCATCGTTAACCAGATCGCCGGAGTGGATCAACAGGTCACCGTCGGGAACATTTTGGACGATTGAATCGTGGGTATCGGACAAGAACACGATTTTGATGGGCTGTTTGTTTCGCGGTGGCTTCACTGGGTTACCGCGCAGCCACAGGATTAGTGGATATAGATAGAACACAATGGCTTGTAAAGGTGAGTCTAAAAACCAGTCTAGCAAAGTTGGGGGTTCCCATCTGATGCGGCGGCGCAAGCCCAGCTTGACGAGGAGTCCCATATTGCTTTTGCTGGTGTCGCTGCCCTATGACGTAGCACGACGAAAAAGCTCTTGGTAAACAGCTTGAACTTCAAGGCGGTCAAGTATTTACTTGGATAGCTCTGTAAGGGATAGAGAATGAACAAATTCGCCTAATAATGATTAAAGAACGACAGTCTAAGCTATGCGGGAGCACTACCTTTTATTAGGCAAATGCTAAGACGAAAGATGATTGTTGACATGATCATGATTGTCTCGTGGGTTGAAGGTCCATTTTTGAAGTTGGATCGAAAAAGGGTCGATGAGTGCCCGCCGCAAAATGCAACGACAAGGCAAGGGTCCCGGCAACTTCAGTGTACCGTACGGATTACCGTATTTGCTTCAGGGATTATAGGTGTCATTAGCGCACACGTTTTGCTGGGTTCTGTGCCGGGTAGGCGAACCTTCCAATGGAACAGCTTTAAACTGTTTAGGGCAAGTTATAGCGCACATCGCCTAAGATTGGCGGGGTTCCAAGATCCCAGGAAACAAGCAGCTATAACAGGGTCTGCACGGGCCACATTAGCATTGTCATTGATCCAAGTGGTACCAATCGTTTATCCAGCGCGGGATGACGTTCACCAATTCTTGATTTCATACACAACTTTCCTTGATATTCAACACCTGACTTACATATTTACCCATCTTTAAGACTCTGTAGCTCATTCTCTTTGTGAATCATGATAACTTCATTCTAATATACTTTAAGTACCTATATCTTTGAACCCTTTCTCTAAGGCCATTCTCCCTTCCCCCCTCCCTTTCCCTTTTCCTGAGTTGACTTCTATTCATCGACTGGCTGGGCCAATTCCTACCTAGTCTTTAACAAATTACTACCCAACCCGACAACCTTCCATAAGGCCAGCCTAATTACTACCATAGAGACCAATTGAAGTGGTGGCTCCAAGGGAACGATTAGGCCATGTCGAGCCTCCGGTCTCTTTACTCCAATGGCGATCGCCCGGAACTCAAAACCAATATGAACGTGGATTATGTGATTCAGTACAAGATACACAAGGACGGAGCTGAAGCTGAAGCTGGATTTACCCAGCTGATTGAAGCTCTGACTAGAGTCGGGCTTGCTACTGAAGTTCGAAGCGGTGACGAGTCCTCTCTGCTAGTTTTCGTTAAGGTAGCATCCGAGAAGTATCTCACCAATCACATCTACCGAGAGCGCGTCCAGGACTGGCTATACGGTGTGAGAATCAACGCCCCGGACAAGGACGTGGGTAAAGAGTTCACCAACCACTCTATCAGTGAAGCCGAACGACTGAGAACCGTGTATCTCCTCATAACGAAACCCAAAAATGAAGGAGGTGCAGGAATTACGCCAAAAATCGGTCAGTGGAAGTACGTCATATCTGTCTTCCCGCTTCATAACCACGCTTTCAACCGCCGATGGATCCAGCAATGGAGTACCAAATATTTCCTCAGCGAGCAGGACCTCGATCAGATTCGTGACAAATTCGGCGAGAGTGTCGCCTTTTACTTCGCGTTTTTGCAGTCCTACTTCGCATTCTTACTTTTCCCGGCGGCATTTGGATTCGGTGCCTGGCTTATTCTTGGCCATTATTCGTGGTTTTATGCTTTTGTCAACTCTCTCTGGTCTGTCATTTTCTTCGAGTGGTGGAAGAAAAAAGAAGTTGATCTAGCAGTTCAATGGGGCGTTCGTGGCGTATCACGCATTCAACGTCCCCGGACACAGTTCAAATGGGATCACGAAGAAGCCGATCCGGTGACTGGCGAGGCTGTGAAGGTTTATCCCCCGGTGAAGAGGTTGCAGACCCAGTTACTGCAGATTCCATTTGCATTGGGCTGTCTAGCAATCCTGGGAGCCCTCTATGTCTTCTGCTTCTCGATCGAGATCTTCCTCTCGGAAATATACAATGGGCCGTTCAAGGCATATCTGACGTTCACACCGACTATCATCCTCACCGGTGCTATACCAACACTATCAACTATCCTAAGTGGCTTCGCAGAAAAACTCACTGATCTGGAAAATTACGAGACAATTGACGGTACGTAGCTCGTTTCCCAACCTTTTGAGTTTATCCGTTTCTAACGCCTTTTACAGCTCACCAGGCCGCTCTCGTCCGGAAGATCTTCATCATCAACTTTATTACCTCTTATACTCCTCTCTTCCTAAGCGCATTTGTGTACATGCCCTTCGGGAACCTTCTAGTGCCGTACCTAGACGTTTTCAAGATTACGGCCGAGAAGCTCTCTAGCGAGAAGACAGTCACTACACAGGACTTCCGCATCAACCCTAATCGTTTGAAGACACAGATGATCTACTTCACGGTGACGGCTCAAATTGTAAATTTTGCACTCGAAGTTGTCGTTCCTTATGTGAAGCGCAAGGCTTTCAAGGAAGTTGAAAAAGTCCAATCGAAAGGTAACATCTCGGTAGCCAACGATGTCCCAGAGGAACATGCTTTCCTTGAGAGAGTCCGCAACGAGGCAGAACTCGACATCTACGACGTTACCGTTGACTATAGAGAAATGGTCGTTCAATTTGGGTATCTGTCGCTGTTCTCAGCTGTCTGGCCACTTACTCCCGTTTGCTTCCTGATCAACAACTGGTTTGAGCTTCGATCGGATGCTTTGAAAATTGCAGTTGGCAGCCAGAGGCCCATCCCTTGGAGAGCCGACTCGATTGGTCCCTGGCTCAACGCACTGGGCTTTTTATCTTGGTTCGGAAGCCTTGTGAGCTCCGCTATTGTCTATCTCTTCAGTGGTGATGGTGAGGGACCTGGCGGAGACCCTTCTAATATTGCTGGCTGGGGTCTCTTGTTGAGTATGCTTCTCGCCGAACACGTGTACTTGGCTGCACAATTTATGGTTCGATATGCACTGAGCCAGATCGACAGCCCTGGCTTGCAAAAGGAGAGGGCCGAGCGCTTTGCTATGAGAAAGCAACTATTGGAGGAGAGCTTAGGTCCCGAGGTCACAGAGAAGCCACTTCCTCCAACTCCACAAGCGGGTGAGAAGATTACCAGAGAGTCACTTGAGGAGGAAGCGAGGAAGATATCCGCTCACGGCGGGGGAACACCTGAACAATTGTAAGCCTGTTTTTTCCGGCACCAACTGAGAGCATTCTTTGCTAATATAATGGCACAGGTTCTGGTTAAGACAACAAGGAATGGATGAAACTATTCAGATTGGTCGAAGACTGATTTCGCAGACAAAAGCAGCTAAGAATTAGGTGCCTCTACCGCTGCTTCTCACCTAGGAGGTCATGAAGGAGACTACAGTAGTTTCGGCTCTGACAATAGCGGTGAGTCTAATGATTGAATAGTCGAGATTGGTTTTACTTTTAATAAACTTGTATTCAATGGTATGTCAAGTGTTTTGAACCCCTTAGTGTGATGCTCCGTAGTACGTAGCAGTAACCACACCATAGATAGTCTCCTAAGAAAGGCTTTACATCATGATACCCGAGCGTCGACGCCACCTAATCTAAAAGCCGAGATAAAACCAAGCGTCTTGAACCACGAAGTAAATTAAGATGAGTTGATATTATCTATCAAACTTTTTAAAATCCTACTCCCACACAAAATACAATGGAACCAACCCATGCCACTTAACAAAGGGGAGAAGAAAGTCCAATTTTTCAGTCAAGCAGCCACCATGCACAAAAGGTATCTTCATCCTCATCCCATCCCATCTTATCCTATCTTAAGAAATCTCAACCAAAAGCAAAAATCAAGAAGAGACAAGAATCTAGCACCGCCGCCAGACATAAGTCCAGCTCTCAGAAGCAGTGGTATCGGGATCCTTGCCGAAGTACCCGTACTGGGTGCCGGCGGCCTGGAGGGCGACGCGGAAGTTGACGTTGAGCAGCCCGACGTTGCCCTTGGCGCCCGTGCAGGGCGAGTACACGACCTGACCGTCGGGGATCGTGCTGTGCGCCGTTATGTCCTGATTCAGGCGCGAGGCGCCGTCGTTGGCGAGGGTGCCTTTGATTGTGCTCTGTGGTAACATATCGATTAGCTATTATTCATCATGTAGTATATCCACCGCTCGAATGAAGCCGAGAGGGGAGGAGAGGAGAAAACTTACCGTCTTATCAGCATCCTCGCTCCAAAAGCTCTGGACGTAGTAATCGAGGCTGGCGCCTGGGTCCAGGATCAAATGGCCCTTAACGCTGACGTCCTTGACGCCGACCTGCCAACCGGCCGCCGATCCAGCGATCGACAGGTGGGCCTGGCAGTTAACGGAGGAGTCGGCGATGGTGGTGGTGCGAGCCTCGAATACGTTCATGCGTAGGGCGATGCCATTGATGTCGCCCGTCTGCTCGACGCCAGGTGCAGACGACGGACACCCGCTGCCCGAGTACGACACGGAGACGATGCGGGGCGGGGGCGACGGTGCGTCGCGCGTCGTTAGCGGGTTGGCTGTGGGAGCGGCGGCTGCGAGGCTCGAGAGGAGGGTTGCGGTTAGGGCTGTGGAACGCATTTTGATACTATGTATGTAGGTGTGTGTTTAGGGAATTAGATGAAGTTGAAGATGGATGATATAAAGAGGACGAGATGAGAATAAGAATGGGAATGATGATGATGATCTAGTCGTATGGGTAGTTAATTAAGTAGATATTGAGCTGTGGCGAAAACTAGGTGATCCAATATCCAGTCTTGAATGCGGACGACTCGAGTCTTTATAGATGTTGCTCGTTCGATCTATCACATGAGTATCTCGACAAAACCAAACCCAAGCCAAACCCAAACACGCTCCGTACAGTTATTCATAGAGAAGCTAATCTCGAACGCCATCAACGCTTACATCGAGCCCAAGCATCTGGCCCACGGTCCACGACCCTGTCCGGCCCTTCTCAATAATCAGACATCGTCGTCATCAGTAGAAACGAAGGGTCCAAAATTGTGTGTCCTATCTGTGCTTTACGCCACTATCTCAATGACAAGAACGAGCTTGGGTCGATTTTGATGAGGGCCCAACCAACGGGACAGCTGGTCGAGCACTTTAGCCATATTAACCAGCTGCCTGTCGCGTACCCGGGAAAAAAGGTCGTTGGAGCGCCGGGACCCTGAAGTAGTTAAGTGAGTCCTCCGACTACTATCCAGCATCCCGGGTAATAAGCCAGACCTGCGACATGGTACGGGCGATAGCGCAGGTCTAGAATGCCTCGCTCAGTCCAGACATCCAGCTTTAATTTGCGGTGCGCCAGACTGGGTCAGTCCAGGAGTTTTTTTTCTGCCTAGGTAGCCCCCGAATCAGTTATCCAATTTGCATAGTGGACAGTTTTACAATTCTGGAGTTGGTAACTAAACTCTTCCTTGGCCCATTCCGGAGTGATATATCTAGGACGAAAGCATCGTGTTTACTTTGGCTCTGGGTCTAGATCGAGCCTCGGTGCTATTTATGGAATTCCGTCGTCGTAGCTCTAATTTCCCATGTCGAAAAGTAAAATGAGCCTAGACCATGTAATCGGTCCATTATCATCTGAATTGCTTGCATCATAGCATCCAGAGACTGCCGTGAAGCTTCTTAGATGATTGATAGCTCTTCGTAGCCACTTGCAACATCAGGAAACGAGATTGCTTCATAATGGATGTGAAAAGTCTTGTTTGACGAATACCACCTGTTGTAACAGAATCGATTGATCTAGACGGACGTCTCGCCATGGCAAACTTCGGTAATATGAAGTCGTCATTCATTAATGGCAAACGCCAAATTAGCATGCCACATGGCGCGTTCCAGAAGATGTCCCCCAGACTGTAGCTTTTTTTAGATGCTACCCCAGAACGCCAGTGCCTGACCCAATACCACATGCAGATGCAACATAACCCAGATCATAAATCTCTATCAAACCATGATACGTCTCAGGCCCTCCGTGCCGCCGAGGACCCGACGTCCTGTCACGGCACATCTGCCTTGGCCGCTCTCCCACTTGCCTTCTCGATCTGCCATGAACTCCTCTTGTTTGGGATGTGAGCCCTCTAGCCACCTGTGTATGCAGGCGTAGCAGTACACAACACCTGTTTGGCAAGCGGTCGCTGTCTTAATCTCGTCCTCACAGATAGGGCATAACTCGGAATCTACCGGTGCGGGTACGGTGAAGATAGGAAGTAGGGAAGTTGTAGCAATTGGTGCGTTCTCTGCCAACGGTATGTTGGACGGCTCCTCTTCTTTCTCCTTGCCCTCACCCTTCTTCTGTGACACCTTCACTCCCAATGCAGACAACCCGGACACGACTGGTGGCGGTAACTCGAGATTCTCGGCTGCCTTCCTCGACAACTGCTTTGCGAAATCCGACGCGTACCACCACTCGAGGAACTTCAGTGCAAAGATACTCGTTGGTAGCAGAACCGATAAGCTGCCCAATAATTTCGGGCCCAGCGTTCTCGGGTTGAAAATACTAGTGGCTACAGAAGGCGCATTTCCGACCTTGGGCTTATTTAGGGCCTCAATAGCCTGGAAATCCGCCGCGTTCATCCTGCGTATTCTCGTGCCAATAAGCCACAGGAATGGGTTGTGGTATTTGGAGTTATCAAATAGATATGCCAGATTGAAGGCAATAATACTGAAGTAATAGGCAGCATGGACGCTCGGATAGACGTTTCGTATGAACCACTTGTAGTAGTGCATGATTCGCTGCTTAAATGTTGGGTTCGCGGGCATGCGCGTATAATTGGCACCGAGCAGGGCTCGCGGGGCCTCGATCTCATGGCTCTCATCCAGCTTCCGCTTCACGTACGGCAAGGCGACCATGACAGCCAAGTTCTTCCAGACATCCTTCTCGTTCAGCTTAAGTGTTTCCCGTACCAATTCTGGCGTGACGGTAGCAGCACGTGGTATCTCGGCTTGCAGTGCTTTTTCTCGCTTCAGCCCGTAAAAATGTTCGGTAAAGCTACCACCGCGTGTCTTTAAGTAGTGGCGCTCGATGACGAGCATGGAAAGCGCGTAGAGCTCATCGAAGGAGTTAAGAGCACGTAACAAGTAGCGGGGATAACGATGGGTCGCGACGGTGAGGAGGTATCGTAATGTCGGTGGAAGAAGAGAGTTGAGCTGCTGTTCTGAGAGAAGCTCGAATAACGAGGGTTTCTGGTCGTCAAATGTGCCCCGAAGGGCCGTGACGAACTCCATCCTGCTCAGTTATCTATGTCATTCATCTAATTGACGTGCTATAATAAACAAGATATGTTCGGCAGGAAATGGAGCTGTTTGGATTACGGAACAAAACATGACCCAAAATAATGTTCGGGATGAGATCGACAACGTGCCGAGGTTGACGTAAAATGAAAAGAGCTCGGGCCACAACCAGCCTAGGTTATGTACTATATTCGGCAACTACATGTACCTTTGGTAACCCTGTTAGCTTCCCGCTCCACGTGCAACCGCTATTTACATGATAAGGCATCTCAGAATGCATCAAATTCATAACAAACGGAGGTACGGATTCGTTATATAATTACAAATTTACATATCATAGGATATTCAGCATAAGCCATGATCAGTCTAGAAGAAAAAGGAATACTCCAAAACAAAGTAACCTTTCCCCCAAACCACCACCAATCTATAGCAAAACCCTACGAATAGAAGAAGGAAACCGAGTGCATGAAGAATTCAATCTAGTCATCCGTCCACGTCACCCAAGAGATACTAGTAATTTCCAACTCGAGTCCCGGCTCGTCCTCCTCATCTTCGTCATCTTCGTCCTCGTCGTCATCTTCTTCTTCGGAATGGCTAGGATCGTCAGTCGACTCATTGGGCTGGTCTTGGATCAGAGGTAGGAAGTCTTGCATGAGAGCTCTGTAGCCACCCGACTCCGTGACCCTATCGGAAACCTTCCAGAATGCAGTCGGACCAGCTGGACCGCGTGGATCGAAATCCCTAGTTAGACATATTGTTCAGCACATACATAGAGCACATACATACATGTACCTCATACATATCGTGGTACATTGGGTACATATATAGGTACCCGATATAGCAGCAATTGAAATTCCACCAACTTACTTATCAAACCAATTCCCCATAATCCCCTTCGCGCTCTTGACCCCACCAACCTGCACACTCTCACTGCACCAGCGCTCAACGCCGCTGAAAACAGAGAAAGTGGTCCAGCGCACCTCTCCCTCGCGCGTGAGTCGCACAGAGCCTAGTTCTCGGCACCAACGTTAGCATACCCAACGTTAGCATACCCAACGTTCAGCACGGCAAGGAAGGAAACACACCTCTCATACCTCTTAGGTCCGAGTTGGCATTCTCGTCGTAGCTGTCGTCGAGCGAGCGCGAGATACCCTCGAAGTGCACGACCGGTAATCCCCGTCCGTCGTCCGGTCCTGGCGGTTCGATCCGGGTGACGCGGATCTTCATGAGGATGAGGCGCGTGGCCTCGCCGACGTCGATGGCGGGGCGCGGCACGTGTGGCGGTAGCTGTTCGTCTGTGAAGTTGTACGCGAAGAAATCGGTATAGTCTAGGAAGCAGACAACACGCAGCCACGTCCCCGTAACGCCGTACGGGTCCTGCAGCTCCAAGGGGTCGGGCTCGCGGGTGATGGGGAGCGGTTTGTAGCTTCCGGGCCACGTGCCCGCGAACGGCGACTCCCAGAAATTCTTACACACGGGGAACTTAGTGAGGCCGAGCTTCCGGAGGTTGTTGCCGATCACAAGCATGATGGCCTCGACTTTTTCCCAGTCGACACGATCCGTGGTGTCGTCCATGAACGGGCCCCACTTTGTGTTCTCCGTGTACTGCCTAAGGTCGTACACCTTAGAGCAGGCGTACGGGCCCATCTTGCTGCGTCTCGTCCGGTGGGATTCTGGGTGTGCATATAGCATAGGAACACCATAGAGACAGTGCAAATGCGCGCTCTGCTGATGATGTAGCTTCGGCGGTGACTGGGAGTAGTCATCGCTCGTGTATTCGTCACGGGCGCGCTCATAGATGAAAGACCTGCATAGGAAGGCCGACTGGTTCGTCTCGTCCTGAAAGAGGGAGCTCAGGAGCTTGGCGTTGCGGGATGACGGATGGGTTGTCGACCGGACTCTTTCGGTATCGGTGGCGGCATTCTGCAGAAGTGATGTAACTACATCATGAACAAAAGGAAGCTCGTTCTTCTACACAGGATAATTAGGGATTGAGCGGATTTGCATTGTGGGTTAAGCAGCTATGATGGAGCATGTGAGCAAGTGGAATCACAGAGGCATCGCACCTTATCCTGGACACGACCCCGTCGGCCTATAATTTGTAGTCGAACGATATTTTTAACCGCCTGCTCCCAATTTACAATGGAATTGGCTGGAGGGGTATCGAAATTGTTGAGATACACAACCTTGAAAAGCGTCGTGTTCCCTTTCACAGTATGATAGAAGCTCTTGCAAATGCGGGGAATCCATGCTAAATCGGGCGGATCGACATATCCCAAAACATGCTGTACGATCTCTGGAGGGAGTTCCGTCAGGAGGGTCATTGTTCTTGATATATACTAAGACAGATATACTTGTCTCGTGTTCTGAGTAAGTGTCGAGGTTATGGCGAGCTGAGAGTGCAAGATGAGGTCACAATGGACGATACACTTACTGACTCAGGGAAGTCCGGCACTTTGACTTGCCCATCAAACTGAATTGAGGGGTGGAGAGTTCGATTGGTAACAAATGGAAGTGATGGGGATCCTGCACCTCGGCATTAAACCAAGAAGTCGGAGTTAATGTGGTAGCGACGAACGCCATAATCTATTATACATAACATTATCAATGCGCCATTTCCCTCGTCGAATTCAAAAAGTCCGACCCTTCAATTTTCTAGCCTACTGGATCCGAAACTGACACTTCCTAGGACCCTCTATGAACTTCATGAACTACATGTATGTACATGTACCTCGAGAATTAGGACTGAAACCCCCACTTATGCTAGCTGGCTACATGTAGGTACCAAGTCTGGTACGGACTTAATAGGGGTTTACGCTACTCCCCAGCTTTGCAACTGCACTAGTGTAACAAGGAAGACTAACAAGCTTCATCGGGATACACTACTCCGGATCACTGCAAACTAGCAAGGAAGCAACATTATAGTCTGATGCAAACTATAATGACCCCCCACGTCTTCGACCCTCGACTACCCACATAATCTCATACCGTACAGCACACGACTAAATACAGCTAGATGGATCTCAATCTTGGCAGAAATATTATAAATTCAGCCATAGTATATCCTTCGAATCGGCGATAACATACATACTCAGCTCCCGAAGGATTCAAAAACAACCGATGTGATTTGCCGGTTTTCCCCCCAGGTGCTAATTGCTTAGGCTCGTAAGCCTCGAATTGCAGAAAAAGGAAATAGCCTGACCCAATGATTGTACCGAGGGATATTGAAACAGAATGCTCAATGACTTCGCCAGTTTTTGGTAAACCGTATATATACGTATATCGAACAGCAGCACAAATGCTCAAGTATGGCCGTTGCGGCAGCGTCGCGCCGCGTTGTGTGGTGGGTATATAGCGAGACCGAGGGTTTTAGTTACAGTAATAGAAAAGTTCAAAGATTCAAATTCCTCCCTCCGTGGATATTCTCTGGTAGATAAAATGATGCTCGTAAAAGAAAATTTTCGAAATCGCTTGTTCGTAAATCCATTCCTCTCTCATACATCAGTTAGCCATCTCCCGATTCTCGTTCATCGTATTCCCATATAATCGGTAATTCATGCTTTTCGATTATCGTGGGCTTTGCTAAACCACGGTTGCGCCACTGTTGAGCTGAATACAATTACTCAGTAGTGTCGCTCCTTCGTGAAGCAACTCCCACCGCGTCGATTCAAATGAGTCCTTGAGGACCACCAGTAGAGCGCTGTTGTTGTTCAAACCCCTCATGCCCTTCAGATCTTCTGGCGATGCCACCGAGCCAACTCTCAACAGGTATTCGCGCATCTGGCTCATCTTCTCCTGATGGGTCTTCGGGATTAAAACTCCAGGGCACGGACCTTCTAGAGCGTAGCCATAACACCACACAACCAATGCTGCAAAGTAAAGTACCCAAGGTCGATTCAACAGGACATCATCTCTAGCTAGATATGTAATTATACCTGACTGGTGATCGTAGCCTGCCGAGGTCGAATTCGCGTTTTCGGGAAGTAAGACCGAGTACAAGAATTTAGCTGCATAAAATGTGGCATCGCGGGCTTTCGCAGAGGGCGCCCAGAGGTCTTTCATTCTGCGTTGCGCGCTATTTAGATCCTGCGTACCAATCGCCCTACCAAGCAGCCGTTTTGCGCGGGCGAAGATTTGGCAGTCGACAATATCCACATGCATTGCCATATGCGCCAGATGATGTAGCACGGTTCGGCTCTCGAACACCACGTTAGCATCGCTTCGCTTGTCGTAGCTATACGGGTCGACCATCGTATCGGCACGTTGCAAAGACTTGTCAAAATCTGTCTTCCACGAGTCGAACGCTTTCGTAAGTGTCGATCGCCATTTGTCACGGCCACCGAGGGCTTGCTGCACGCCGCCACCAAGCGAGCTAACTTGGAGATCCCGTTGGTTCATATGCCAACTAACACTTAGCAAGCCCGCCATAAGAATCTGTCGCCCAAAAGGATTTGTCTGCACTTCCTGCCCTGCAAGAGTTCTTTTAAGCCCTTCAAGGAATGAAATCGGTTTTATCCCATTTGACATAAGATTCGCTTCTATCCTACTGACTTCAGCGCCACTCGTAGCTTTCCATAACTGATCGTCACAGGGGAGGGGGAGGCGCATTTCATGCGCTACCATTACAGTCGAATGGCCGAACATCGTAGCATGTATCGAGTCGATTAAAAAGGCTGCGAACGCGGCACGCCGAGTTGTCTCATTCGTAATCCAATGGTTCCACCATTCGTCAGGCGTATGCGCAAGTCCTGATGTTGAGGAGTGTCGGGAACTATTCGTCCCGGATTTCTCGTCTCGCGGATTCGGAGGCGAATCGAGAGCAGACTTCCCTATTAGTGACCTTCCTCTTCGCATGAGTGTAATTGTTGTCGCGTGGTGAATGTGGGCCCGTTCGTGGAGCTCTCTCGTCGAGTACATCTTCTCATACAGTTCCAACAATATCAAAGTCTGAAAGGCCCAAATCTTCGCCGGCGGTCGACAATTTACGTCCATGAATACCTCCCATCTTAGATGCCACGCCAGGAAATTAGAAAGCTGAGATCCAGCGCCCATGACCTTCGGTCCATGCGTCCTGTCTAAACAAGCAGCACCTATTGCCATCACAGCTATTAACAGCAAATTTGGCGTTTTATCTGGAGAGAACGTCGGCTTGTGGAGAATAGGAATCTGGTCGCTGAAGTGAACCCAATAAGAACCAATGTACTGCTGCATCATTTTACGACTCAACATATGGTTCTCATCGCTTCTGTCGCCATCCAGTATGCTCTCCCGTTGGCGTTCGACTGGCGCATGGTCATTCTCATGAAACCTTTCCTTAATGAAATCAAAAATCTCTTGGCTCTTCTCTTCCGATAAAAGGGACTCCGGAAGATTCGAGTCAAGAAGATTTGTAACGGCCATGACCTGTTGCGGCTGGTTAGATGGAAAATAGCCAAGAGCTTCAGTCCCATAATATGGCGCTGCGCCATATTGTTGTTCTGCATAACTAATTCCATATATGTCAGCTTAGAGATCTATTTGCCCTCCATGCTTATGATTGATACATACTTAGCATATTGATTTTGCGGTATCACATGGCCCACCTGGGGTGACCCGTCGGGGGCATTGGTATTAAATAGATACGCGAAAAAGTCTTCCGGGATGGCAACGTATGGAGATTTGTTTAAAACGCCGTCACTACCGAAGATGGGTATTGTGGTTTGCGTTGCCATCTGATCTAATAACACCATTTCACCATTTGATTGAGAATGTGAATGGTCACCATAGTCGTTAGAGTTATGCGGTGCGTAAGTTTGTCCAGATTCTCTACTAGCAGCGGACGTAGGGAAATCTGATGGTGGTAAAGTAAAGGGTGTTAAGTTTTGTTGAGCGACATAGGAGATCGTCGGAGCAGACTGTGGAGTACTTGTAAGTTGGCCATGGTAATTACCATGTTGCGTCGAGACTGGTGACAAAACCCCATAAGGGGCAGCGACGTTAGTCTGAACAGTTGGTCGCGGGTGACCTGAAGGAGAGTGATGTGGATGTCGCGCGCCATGAGGAGCAGAATAACCTGACTCGTGGTGCATATAACCGTCAACCCCGTTTGGAGCACCGGCGTGGGAAAACCCAGCCGGCGGCGTATTTGCTATCGGAGTGTACGGGGTGCCGATGGTATCTTTGGGTGACTGGTATTCAAAGTGAGCTCCGCGTCCTTGAGTATAGGTTGGCCCAAGACGATCGGAATCAGGAGAAACGGCACTAGGCGTAGGGTACGGAGCTCTTACGTTGTCGACGGGAGAGGACTGGCTGATCAAAGAATCTTTTCGATTCAGCGCAGAACCCTTTGCAGTATGGCGATCCTTATGACGGTTGCACAAGTCGAGTCGGACGAACTGGCGTTTGCAATCTTGAAAGTCGCATCTATAAATCTGTTTCGGCGAGTGGTTCAATTGATGTCGGTAGCTTTATAATTTCGTCTAGTCAGCATAGCCAGTGGAACCAAACGGACATTTCCAAAGCTCACAGGTGCTCAGCCCTCGAATAACTCTTGCCGCATCCCTCAGTAGGGCACTCAAATTTCTTGTCAAGTCCCTTGCGACTTCGCCTCCGCTTTCTCACGGGACCATCCGAATTAGATGAATTTCCGTTCTTGGTGTCACCGTCGCCGGCTTGGTCGCTTTCATTGCCATCGATATCCTTGTCGGGCGAGCGACTCCGGCGACGACCTCGCTGCGGGTCGTCTTCCGAATGCGCGTTCTGCGGTGGAGTCGGTTCTTGGACCTCGGTCATGATTGGACTCGATCGCGCGAAAGGTACGGAAGGGTTGACGTCTCTGATCGGTGCGGGGAGAACAGAAGTCATGTTCCATTAAAGCGTCATGATATTGCGAAGAGTCGTGGCGCTTCAATTCCGGGCCGCTTGCGGCGAGTTGGTCACACCCCTCGTGGGGAGCTTCCTGTTGTACCTTGGATTGGACAGTAATTGGCCAGCAGCAATGCTTAGCCACACACGCGCACTCTGCCTTTTTTTTCGACCAGACTGAGCGAACGTATTGGACTAGGGAACAGACAGAGACGGCTTGTTGGTACCACAACCTGACAATATATGCGTGTTACAACGTAACAGCCCTAACTACTGCAGGCGCGCAAAGAGTCAAGGTAGGCCGACGAAGAACGGTTAGCTTTCCGAACAATCGGTTGTGACGGAGCCAAAAGTGACGATAGCTGAAATAGGACAGCCTCAAAATGATCAACCTCGCCCGAACCAGGGAAGTATCTGGTGTGCGACTACCACATAACGGCCAAACCAAGGAATGGCCCAGATGATATATCTCGGTGGGATCGATCGCCGGGTAAGCAAACAACGGCAGCTGAGCTGATTCGACGAAGAGGAAGAGGCACGCGATATGTCGAGCTAAAAAAAGGACCAGGCAACCCAGACAACTTTGACTACCTAAGACCTGGAGGAAGAAGATTAGTCTTTTAGTTCTGGGGGTCCCACGTCTATAGACGGGTAGAAAGATTCGAATTTGTAAATGCCGCCCATTGCGGTAAATTGCCCATGGGAACGGAAGACCGTTTTTAAGGAGCAGTAACACCCAGTAAAGCCTACCACCAGCCTACCCTCATAGGTATTGGGTAGTTACCAGAATGAAGCTAGCGCGGCTGGGCGGGGTTCAGGTGCAATGCAATTAAGTGAGAATTGAGGAAGGATGTAACGTCGAGGACTAGGGAAGTACCCTGTTAGGCATAAGGCGAATATGTACGTACAGTTAGGTGGACGAGTGGGAAGAATGGGAATTGAAATGTACGTGAGATAAGTACATATGTACATACCTTGTACATAGATACATTCAATTGTACCTACATGCATGCATACAACATTTAATGTTGTGGAAGACATCCATGAGGAGAGGGGTCCCCGGAAGTATGGATGTCAGTACATACATACATGTACCGTAGTCCAGTGATGAGACATGGGGGATGGAGAAGTAGTACCATACAGCTAGAACGCACGGAAACAAAAGGCGGAAGGCCCAATTAGCTACATGTACATACATAGTAATAGGATTTACTATGTATAACAACGCGGAGGAAGAACCTATGCAACTCTCTGGATTGGTCATAAAAAATAAGTTGGAACTACTTCCCCAGTTACCTTATGTAGGCGGAATGGAACTTGGGGTTGAACTAAAACAAGCCGGCGCAAAGGTGCCGTATGTATGTATATACATATGCATGTACGTCCGTCGAAAACAATTCGTACATAGATAGATCAACACGCGTACATATATGTAAGTCGACAATATGATGTATGTAGGTACGACGGTATTCAAGGTGAGCTCGGTAGATATTTTAATCTAGGAAGGATGCTTTATACGCATAGCGGACCGAGAATCTACCCGTACTCAAGTACCTACCTCCCTAGGGTTCCATTGCAGGCAAGAAAACCTTCAAAATGCACGTTGTTATGAAAACATGACACTTGACATGGGGTTTGACTGGTCCGCCTAAGGCTAGACGACAAGGGAGGGCTATTGTCGGAGGAAAGAGGAAAAAGAGGAAAAGTGTTTTGTGTAGAAAGGTCGGCGAAGTGAATGCGGCACCAAAACATAGTCCGAACTTGCGTCGCGAAACCGTTAAACGACCAGGAAACGTGGAGAGAGCATGAGGATAGGTTGCTGATGGACATATATGAAACATCCCGACAAGGCGGCGGCTGTGTAGCTCTCACGAACCGTATACGCTCCGATGTCTCCAACAACCGTCATCCAGAATTGCACGGTAATCATTCATCTAAGCTAGCTCCGGATGGCCCGAGTATGGCAGGCTTTTACGACAACTCACGGTTAAAGTCAATTGAGGATAAGTATCTAGGCAAAGAAAAGCTCGTGATGAATCGGGTGAAGCGGCTGAAAAGGGAGTTGTTGTCGGTGGAGGGCCAAACTGCTAAAATAACGACTTGAGTACCCAAGGAATGGGGATGAGAATGTGGGAGGAGGGAGGAGAGTGGGGGTTTCTCAGTTCTTCATAGCTGTTCACTATACAGTACATATAAACAAGGATACCCGGGATGCTAATGGCTCGCCCGAACTGTGGAGACGAAGCCAAGGAAAACACCTGCATCTAATAAACGCATGGTTCATTATATGTGCAAGTATAGAATTCTTGGCCCGTCGTACGTCTGGTTCATTTACTCGTATTGGGGTTATGGCATACGATGGTCAGGAGAATATATCACGTCCACGTACGTAGTCTTACCCCGTCCTGTCAATCCTCACTTGCAGCCTTCGCTACTGGGGCATGTATCTGAGCTCTAATTATTCGTCACTTGTTTAGCATTAGCACCCCGGATCGCCAGGGGTTTCCGTCATGCGTATTAGTCAAGCAACGCATTATTACACCATGAAAAGACCCCTCTTCGAACCCCATCGGAATCTCAAGCTGGAGTAAGGAATATGAAGTAATTCGCAGAACACTGATAGGATCGGTTGATGTCGAGCCTATGTGTGTGGCTTAACAGGTCCGGCAAGCAAGGTAACCCGGCCCTTCGACTCCGTCCGGGTGGGATGGCTCTTGGCTATACAACAAGCTCAAAGTTGCTAGGATGTACTTAACTACTAGCACAGGTCTTGAAGATAAAGTCGAGACTTAGTCTTGGTAGCCTCCAGATCGTCGCCAGTTTCGTCACCAGACCCTAAGACATACGAGATGATTGCTTGCCCACATGCAGTATTAATATATCCACGATTCGCACTCACGCAGGACTCCAGCCCTAAGTTAGTGGTTACCGATTATTGAATACTCCGTAGATGTATTCAAGGTAGGATTGTGATCCAGTCGCGTGGGCCACTCCATTCGGAAACCATAACCAAACTCTTAGCGCCGATGGTTCCAAGTCATCTATGAAGGGGACGGGGTAAATGCGCTTTGGTCCCTTGCTGCCCATGTCGTCTTACATCTACATATATGTATACATACATGTATGTAAGGTAATATTGGCCTTTACCTACATGTAGGTACTGTCTAACGCCGATCCCCGCAGCTGGATGTATAATATACCACCAGTACGGATTATATATACAACGGTTAAAACAACGGCCTTGAGTACATACCTACCCCAAGGTAAGTATAAGGTCTCGCCTTGAAATCTCGAACAACTCGGGACTGTGAGCTATTATTTCAGAGGCTGAAAGTTTTTCGAAATGGTTGACAAATTTTATTGCCATTTGCATCACGTAAAAAATCGCCCCGTCGGACAGCGCCGAAGAAGCAGTCTACCATAGGTTAGGTATATTATTTTGGGCACTTATAGACATGGAATTCGTAGGTGGCTGAGAAGCTTTAGGGCAATTCAATTTGAGACCCCAAAGAAGAGGAAGGTTTGTGGGGACTGGGGTCAAGCGGGTTGATTGGTCGATTTCTCCAAGTCTTGGCAGATTTACACTACTATGTAGGGATTACCAATGCACTAATGCATAACCGTCCATGTGAATTATTAGTACATCCCAGTATCAAGGTCCGCTATGCAAGCCAATACATGTACCCACAAACATATTTGTGTACGTATTTCTTAGATACATCATGTAGGGCTTACTTAATACATAGCCTAACCTGGACTAATTCCGACGTCGACATAATTCTCTTCAGTAACATTTCACCCGTACCGAGGTATTGATCAACTTCCCGTTTTTAGGAAATGGAAGATAGTGCGTGTGACACGATTTGTTAGAACCAACTAACTACCTAGTACTGTATCAAACGGCGACAACATGATCCACGACACCTCCAGGAAATCAGCCGGTTTGACGATACCTAAATGTCAGAATGAAATTAGCGTCAACGAATCCACCCCACCAAATGCGGGCCATAACATAGTGGCTAGCTGTTCTCGGTTAAAAATCATCCTCAGCTGGATAGCACTAGAGAGAAATCGTGAACAACGAACTGACTGACTAGGCTGATGGACCAGCAGCTGACATAGGTAGAGGAAATTGTTGTATTTATTGGCAATGATTCTTCCTTTGACCCCCCGCGCCCCCCAATTTTCCCAGTCTTTACCTTGGTTAATGAACAAGAACCCCCGACATTATATGATTGTCGTCATCAAAATGGAGGGCGTGCCGCGGGCTCGGTAAGCCAAGGGTCGAGTTAGTGGGATGTGTATGATCACATCTATGTAGGTAAGTATTTTAGCAGGATCTAGTCGTGGCGTAGATGTTCCCATAATTATTCTTTCAGGTGATTCCAGGCGATTCCAGGCTTGTGGTAACCTGACGACTACGATATGCATTTCAAGTCGTTCAGATGCTAGACATTATTTCTGAGGTTTTCAGTGTCGATCTCAAGCTGAACGTGAGAGCCATTGTTACCTACCTAATTGGGAAAAATTCAGGGCTTTAGGCTTGAATACTTGGGATAAGATTTTTTTTTTTTATGAGTGTGAAACATACCTAACTATTAAGCAAGATAAAGCACCGAAACCGCCTTACATGTGGATGGGATAGATCGATGATCAGTCGTGAAGCAAGTGTCGATGCGGCAACTACCTACGCGCATCTCTATGTACCTATGTAACGCTAGAGCCATGGTATTTGCGATGTTGCATACCTACATGTAGGTAGGGTACCTCCTAGGTCTGCAGGTAACCCCGCAGGTTGTTCCCTTTCACAGGAGGAAAAAAAGCAAGACGCCGTAAAATAGTCATGTCGCAGCAACACGTTTGAGAAAACTTCTGGAAGCTAATAAGAGCAACCACGGAAGTCTCGGGGTTGCCCATCTAGTCCTGTCAGATTGTCTTCCCAGGCCAAGCATAACTCGGCATCGCCAGGGTCCAGGCCGCCCTACCGGACTACCGCGATGCTCCCATGACCCATTCAAATCCATCGCTCGAAGCAGCCATAATTATGGCAGCTGATCACCTGATGGAGAAATGATTTGTCCACGCTGTTCAGGGACGAGAAAAGAGGAAGGAAAAATGCAGAGAGAAAAGAGGCAAATTCCTCAGCCATGGATAGGTTGGCAGGGAGTCCATCTGCAGGTCGACAAAAAGGGATAGTCGGGGGGG
>KZ112648.1:0-67188 GCA_002120305.1 Hypoxylon sp. CO27-5 | reverse complement strand
GGGGGGGGGGTAGCGCTCTAGCCCGCTAAAATTACAGGGCGCCAGAGCGTATACGCGTCTCCAATGATTTTCGTCCACTCGGCAAGTACGTTGACCTTTCAATCAATTGAAATCGTATTATGGGTGCCTTAGGTAGGTATTTCCACTATAAATATAAATATAGGAAGTTATAAGTGATTACAGCGCCCATCTCCTTATATGCACCTGCGACAGGTACCTACCTCCTACATAGGGGCCTTTTTATTTGGCATCCTCTGAAGAGATTCCAAATTTCGTATTGAGAAATTGAGAATATCGGCTTCCATATAGCTTAAGCAGGACATGACTGAAATCAGACAGCATCCGTCGCGTTTCACCCACCCTTAACCACGTTGAGGTCGTAGAGTGTAGTGACTTTCAGCTCGTCCCCTTCCATACCGCAGATCACGTTAATGGCATAAATCGCATCCGCTCGATAGTCCATAGGGGTTTCAGACTCTTCCATCCACGAGTATGATCTCGTTGTTATGGCTGGCTGAACCCCTAGCAAGGTCTGGAAGGAACATGCTAGCGCTGTGTTTTCCCATAGGCGACGGATGTCGGAAAGACCTGTTTGTTCGAAGGGAATGCCTTTGATGGTGTCGCTTTGGACCTTATGGAGGGTGATTCGCACTGAACTCTGAAGACCCAAAGTTACTCTGCATGGAATTGTGGCAACGGTAGGGACTGTCATTGATTCGATGTTAGTGACGGGTGCATTTCTACCCGATACCACTATCCCGAAAAAGACATCGTTGGTCTCCTGGTGTTGAGCCCGAGTGATGGCCCATGCGAGCTGTACGTAAGTATTTAGTGTAAACTTTCGGAATGGTGATGGTAGTGTTCATGAGAGCACTTGGCGATGGTTGGTAGGTTGTAGAGGGCAGAGTAGGGAACGCGGGGCTCTGAAGATTCTCCATCAAGGAAGTCCAGTAGGCTTCATTGATTGTAGGTATTGGATGAAGGAACTAACCGGGCGCGGTACATACTAGGGCTTTCCTATGGTATGCTGCTTCGACTTCTCCGAAGATCAAGGGCAAGGTCCATCCGTCATAGACGGCATGGTGAATCGTCAGGAAGAGTTGAGGCCGATTTTGATTGCATTCCTGCGCATAGCAGAGGTACAATTGTAGTAGGTGTGTGCCAATACCAGCGGCCAAGTTCCTAGGTTCCTCACTATCCGAGACGATCCATCGGATATTTTCACGGACCACGACCTGTAATAGACCGTGAAAGGGGGATAGGATTATCCTCGTACGCAAGATGGGGTTAGCGTTTGCTACAGCTGTCCATGCTTCCTGCAGGCGCTGGACATTGATGTTCGGCGACAGAGGGAGAGCAAGATCCGCGATAAATGCCTTGGGGCCTCGCAATGTTTCAGACATGAAACCCCTCTGAAGTGGTGTACAGGGGTAGATATCCTCAATCGCCCTGACGGGAAGATGATACTGCTGAGCAGCAGCTCTGATCATGTCTCGCTGTTTTCCCACTAGTGAGAATGGTTCCGGAAGCAGTCGCTCGTCACCGTTACCAGCGCCACATCGAATCACACAAGCGAGCGCGGATAAATGAGGATGTTCAAAAACATCTTGAACTGTGAGGTTATATCCGTCCTTTCGAGTCATTGCCACTAGCTTCATAGCCGTAAGAGAATCCCCTCCTCGACGGAAAAAGTGATCATCAGCTCCGATATGTTCTACCGGGAGGTTCAACACTCGAGCAAAGTATTGCTGTAAGAGCTTCTCCATCGTGGTAAGCGGTGCACGATTTACTCTTGTCTGTGGCTGATATTTCTGCAGTTCCTCCCTTGACAATTTGGTTACGAGCTCTCGTAAGAGTTTGCGATTTGTCTTGTGCGTGCTAGCCGTATATTGTGCTCGACTTCACTAAGCTCGATACGTTGTCCTCGGAGTTTGACCTGCGTATACTTGCGCCCGACGAACCGAACCGAACCATTGGCATCGTATTGGGCGAGGTCACCACTTTTGTATACTTTCTGACAATAACCATCGCCTCGAAATTCGCGTAGCCAGTCTGGAGGCTGAATGAATGTTGCTGCTGTGTTTTCCGGGTTGTCGATGTACCCGCGCCCGACAATGAGCCCTTCGATCAGCAATTCCCCGACAACACCGACGGGAAGTAGCCTCTCGTGGTCGTTTGGATGGACGATCCACCGGCAACTTCCTGTCATATGATCCGTGGCGTAGAGAGGAGAAGAACCACCCGTCGTCGACTGAATTGACATAATCGAGCACTCAGATGCTCCATACAGATTAACGACGCGCACATGGCTAGCCCACTTGGCAGTATCGGTCGGCGCCAGCTTCTCAACGACGGTGGCTCCTAGATTCACAGCTAACTTCGAACATTCAGACAAGGTCACGATCACTGTTGCTGACACGCTCTGGCAAATGTTCAGTAGCCGTGCCTTTGGATGGGATGGATCAAGCAACACAAATGCTCCGCCGGCTTTGGTCACAGCTAGCATAGCTACGGTGTTCCATCGTGACTTTTCAAAGCAAACGGACACAAACACCTCCGGACCGACGCCTAGCGTTACTAGATGCTGCGCAAGTGCCGATGAGAGACGCTCTAACTCCCTATAACTAAACTCCCCGTCCCAGCCGCATACCGCGGGGGCGGTCGGCTGTGACAGGCAACGCTCATGAATGAGTGTATCCACGCGGCATTGAGTCTGAGAGGGAGGATCTTTGTTCAACATGTAGATTTGTGCCTCGTCACTATCACTTAGGACGAATGGCTGATCCATTTCCAGGCTATTGCTGATGAGGCCGTAGACAGCCTTTTGGAGTGTGTTCGTGATGCCAATCACTTGGTTTTCTGAAGACAATTCTCTGATAGGAGAACAATATGATTGTTCGCCATTCAATGATTCGTATTACGACGAAAATACCATACGGGGACCTTTCTGTGGGCATCACTACTCAGCTTCTTGGGTATGGTGGGAAGTCTCCCACCTGATCATAGTCGTACTTCGCATCTGCCGACTAGAACCCCGATTGATAGAGACACACATTCGATAACCTGATATGCGGATGCCCACGGGCGTCTGGTGTTGCTGGCCTCATCATCACGTCATAAAAACAAGTCGGATATTCGCGCTGTATAGGCGCGATGGAAGAGTCTCCGCGGGTGTAGCAATCTTAGCCACGTGAGAATATAGTTGCACTCCAGTCGATCAGAATAAACACCGGACCATACTCCCCGGGATGGATAATGGTAACCGCGTCTTTTGGAATACGACTTGTAATATGCAAACTCCACGGTTGGCCACTTTGGGGTAGGTACCAAGTTAGCGTTACATGCTCGTCTCAGCCTCCTTGAGGTTCACGCATCTGTCGTATGTAGTAGTCTCGTGGGCGCCACATCGTCCCTGTACCGATCTTGCCGATCGTCGTTACATTACGTCGTGGGGGTCAGTCCACTAAGAGGGCGTGTAAATATCCCACAGTGTCCCCTACGGTATACATCATGTTGCTATTTATGCATATAATACGTAACGGCATATACAGAAGTTGAGTGGGTGGTCAGATACTATAAGCAAACGCAGAAGTGCAGTAAATACAGCGCCAAGAAGTACTCGTCAAGGCATGCAGGCACCTACGTTAATGTTGGCCCCGTATACTGGACGAGAATCCTCGCTTAATAGCCATACAATGGTTCTAGCCACGTCCTGCGGCTCGATCATGAAGAACCCCTCCTTCTTGTACGACTCTTTGATGTCTTCAACGCCGTTTGCATTTGGCTGAAACTGTGGAAGCAGTGGCGTGTTTGTGATTCCTATGCAGTTCTGTCAGCTTTCAACAAGATGCATCTAGTATGTCATGCTGTGCTCACCTGGAGAGACACTATTGACTCGGATGCCCAGAGGAAACACATCTGCAGCCACGCAGGTCGTGAAGTATACACACGCACCCTTCGAAGTCCCATAAGCGAATACATCCGGAACGTGATAGAGTGCCGCGACGCTTGCCACATTCACGATACTGCGATTCCCCGCGGGGAGATGCTTCATCATACGAACCTCAGCTCGTGTGCAATAGAACACTCCGTCCAAATTGACCTTCATGATTCTAGCCCAATCTTCATCCGTCTCCTCCAGAATTGTTGGGGCCTGTCGTAACCCCCCTCCCTGCGCGATTCCGGCGATATTAGCAGCCCCATGCAGATCTCCGTACGTGGCGATGATGGCTGACATCCACTGCTCAACATCTTTAGATGACGTGACATCTAGAACGGTGCATTGGACTCGAGTTGATGGATTAATTTCCTTAATGCTTTGCGTGATGGAATCGAAGCCTTTGCTAGTGATGTCGCCAATACATATCACCGAGGCTCCGCGCTGGGCGAGAAGTCGGCACGTCGCTGCTCCAATGCCGGACGCGCCACCCGTCACTGCAATGACTTTAGACGCGACAGATGCCATGGCTAAATTTGAGGCGTCCCGGACCCGTATTGTTTGCAGGAGGTTGGCGAATACGAAAGTAACAACTAAAGCTAGAAAGATGACCAATCCTACCACCAATACAGCTTGGTAAAAGAATGAGTAAGACGGGAAAAATATACTTGAACATGACAAATAGATCTCTGCGCGATACCACATAGAAGTACCGACTGACCTGGTGTATATCCACCCGGTATCTCGCGTTGCACAGATAAAGGGGTGGTTAGTTTCCCCTATCTTCCTAGAACGCTGACCACGCCCTCCAATGCTTCTTACTGTTCCTCTTCTTTTAGATCTATCCCCGAAGAATTAGGGAACACTCTGTTCATTCTCAGTTTCATTCCAAACGTCAACTTATCTCTTCGCGTTTATTTGCTAAGATGGATGGTTCCTCGAGTCTCTTCAAGCCCCTACAGATTGGACAATGTTTGCTGGAACACAAGTTGATCCTTTCTCCTATGACCCGGTTCCGCGCTGATGACTCCGCTGTGCCCTTGCCAATCGTCAAGGAGTACTACGCGCAGCGCGCATCTGTCCCGGGTACATTATTGATTACGGAAGCGACTGCAATCTCGCCTCGAGCTAAGGCATTCAATAACGTCCCTGGAATATGGACCCCAGAACATATTCGCGCATGGAAGGAAGTTGTGGACGCGGTCCATGCGAAAGGGTCGTATATCTGGCTCCAACTGTGGGCAACGGGGCGCAGCGCCGAGGTGGAGGTTTTGGCTGCTAATGGATTTGATCTCACGTCCAGCAGCGCAGTCCCAGCTGGGCCGGATGAACCCACACCGCGTGCGCTTACTGAGACCGAGATCGAAACATACATCGAAGAACATGTACAAGCTGCAAAGAATGCGATGCTTGCAGGGTTTGATGGTGTCGAGATCCACGGAGCAAACGGGTTCCTGATTGATCAGTTCTTTCAAGCATCATGCAATCAACGAAATGACAGGTGGGGCGGGAGTGTCGAGAAACGTTCTAGATTCGGGTTGGAGATAGCCAGCAAAATTGTTGATGCTATCGGAGCGCATAGGGTCGGCATGAAGCTCTCTCCTTGGAGTACGTTCCAAGGTATGGGTACCATGGATGACCTAACTTCTCAGTTTGGGTACGTGATTACGCGTCTTAGTGAGATGGACATCGCGTATCTACATCTGGCCAATTCTCGGTGGGTGGAGGATATCACGCATCCAGATGCCGACAACCAGACCTTCGTACAGATATGGGGGAAGTCCAGACCGGTTCTACTGGCAGGGGGGTATGATGCAGAGTTAGCTAGGCGGGTGGTTGACGAGACATATGTCGGGCATGATAATGTGGCTGTTGTACTTGGCCGGTTGTACATTTCCAACCCCGATCTCCCCTTTCGGGTGAAGCATAGGCTTCCACTTGAACAATACGACCGTGATACGTTTTACGTGTCATGCTCAGAGAAGGGCTACCTGGACTATCCATTCTGCGAGGAGTTCTTGGCCTCGACGCTTGGATAGATGTTGTCCTAGTTGAGTTATCACACATTTGAATTATGGTTTTGATATTCATTTACGCAAGTTACACTTAAAACCAGTAGCTGCATAAATGCTATTACAAAAAATCCCCTGTAATTACATACTTACGTAACGGGCTAAGTTTATGGCTTATTCTAATAGATCTGAGTGCCTTATTCATCTAAAGAGATATGAACGAATAGTGACCAAAATTCGGCATATTTTCATTTCTACTAGCTGCTCTTTGTCAGGACGTTGTCAGATGAGCATGTCGATATTAACTACCCTATTTTGTAAAGAGTATACCCTGAAGATTGGGTTGTCACGTTGGCATGCTAGAATACGACTCTCATTTTTCTGTTTTAGGTAATTACGTAAGCCATCTAATTTATGCAGAGCTGAGTTTAGGATCTCTGACGATCGCTTGCTTATGTGGCCGGAATACTATCATATGACACGTCGAATTTAACGGAGTAATTCCGCATGGAGCAGCTTACAGACTTGCCACTTATATGCAAGCCATTTAGGATAGTAATTCTCCGGACCATCCTACACGTCTTGTCGGTTCGTGCTCCGTTGCACATCGGTTGGGGTAGAAATGGGATGGCGACTTTGGAAGGACCTCTGAGTACCTTATGTACCTTAGCTACTCAAGCTGGACCTCGAAAGCTGCTCGATCCCAAAATTCACCTACATGTAGTCTTGAAAGAGCCGACTACACTTTGAAACCCAATTAAATCAAGAGTAAATCAAGATTTCTATCATGACTATCCTACTACTCGGCGGTCGAGGAAAGACTACTAGTCGTATCGCCTCACTTGTCCATGTTGCTAATCTCCCCTTTCTCGTTGCTTCACGCTCGACCTCTCCAGAAAGCCCTTACCGCCAGGCTATCTTCGATTGGACCAAAGATGATACATATGGGAATCCTTTCATCAAAGCGTCTTCTGACGGCCTGGCACCAATCTCAGCTGTATACCTTGTCCCGCCTCCAATCTTTGACTTAGCCCCACCTATGATCCGCTTCGTGGACTTTGCAAAGCAAAGAGGCGTGAAAAGATTTGTACTTCTTAGTGCGAGTACAATTGAAAAGGGGGGTCCAGCGATGGGACAAGTCCATGGACATCTCGGTTCATTAAACGGCATAGAGTATGCTGTCTTGAGACCCACGTGGTTTATGGGTACATATGAATCTCATCCAGTCTGCGGAAATTCCATCACCATCTAAATGAACTACAGAAAACTTCTCTTCTCCTCACGAGCTCCAGCGAATCGCCATCAAGGACGAGAGCAAGATATATTCCGCGGCTGGAGATGGAAGGATTCCGTTTGTCTCTGCCAATGATATTGCTCGGGTGGGATTTCGCGCCTTGACGGACGAGAAATCCCACAACACCGATCACATTATCCTAGGTCCTAACCTACTTACATATGACATGGCAAGTGCTCATAGTTTTCTTCTGATTTTCCCGTCTTGAAGAGAGACAGAAAAGTCACTTGTACTAACGAATTCCTAGGTCGCGGCGATTCTTACCTCTGTCCTTGGCAGAAGGATCACTCACGTCAACCTATCTGAAGGCGAATTGGCTGAGCGGTTGCAGTCTGCAGGAATGCCTGCAGAGGACGCAAAAATGCTGGCTGAAATGGACACTATGATCAAGAATGGGGCTGAGGACAGACTCAATCATGTTGTGGAGGAGGTAACGGGTACACTTCCGCTAAGCTTCCACGATTTTGCCGTCAGAGAGAAGGGCGCTTGGGTTCAAGACAACGTTTAGGTAGATATCGACTCAGCTACTCAAGTAATTTCCTAGTCCTACAAAGTAAATCAGATATCAGTCGTTCCTCACCATCTACTCATTATTTATCTACGGATGTGTTTACCGCTGTTAATATTAATGGAATCTGATCCTAGTTAGATGATCTGTAGGAGTGAGTTAGGTGTACATATACCTAGTGGGGTACCTGGGTACGTATTCTCAGCGATATAAAAGTACTGCACACCTAGTAAATTAGAAGGAGAGTAAGCGATAATAATCATTGCTATCTACCACCTACCTAGCTACTAGATAAAAGCGAGCTACAATCTACTTACTATTACTGTTGGATGGACAAGGTCTATCGTAAGTGTGTAGGTGGGAGGGAAGATCTAAGTACGAACGAGGAGCGTTTTACATGCTTATGGACTTACCTCTGTGGCTAAACACTCTCTCTGACAGGCGTCCATATTCGAGTCGTTAGGCAGGCTGGTCGGGTACCTGTGTTTAGCACTATTATGAATATATGACGAGTAGAATTCTTGAATGTATAGGTATTTCGCGAAAGAGAACAAATGAGGACTCTTAAAAACAAAATTTGTGAACTTTATGAAGAGCCATGACATTGTGCAATTTCACCACGGAAAAATAAGTATGTCAAGATTAAATTGTCCTTCAAATCCACCGATTCTTCACAACCCTAACCTTCACGTCCTCAACGTTTGTGGCAATGAAACGGTCAACCCACTCCAGCTTTTTACTGGGGTTTCCTAAAAGAGTAAATTCAAAATGAGAAAATAGATAGGCAAGACACGCATGTAATTCTAAGTATGCAATGCTGGAATGAAGCCAGTCAACCCCTTTTCCAAAGCATAACAATAGAATAAGATCACTCACTTTGCCCCGATGCACTGCCGAGGCCCTCGGCTGAAAGCCACATTCCATTTCTCGAGTCTCTTGCCTTCTTCGCCCAACCACCGCTCTGGGCAGAACTTCTGGGGCTGCGGAAAGAGTGTCGTATTCTGGTGGATAGACAAAAGACTGACTGATGCAATAGTCTATTTGTTTTTGATATTTAATGTCTTAAGCAAGATCTTTACCAAGGGTCGGTTGAGTTACTTACACCTGCAGGAATATAAATTGACCCAACGCAAGCGCCACCGTTCGGAACTATTCGGGGAAGACAACCAGGGACGGGGCTCGAGAGGCGAAGGGTCTCTTCAACTACCGCATTCTGTGTGTATTCGCTTGGTATGAGTCGTTTTAAAGTGTACAGACCTTTTAAGGGTATTAGAATTTTGGGGATGACGTACTAAGTAGTTAAGGTTTTGGATTCTTTTGTGATCCAACTCGTCACGGATAAACGGGGCGGACTCATCAAGCTCCGCTTGTAGTCTGGAGAGAACTTCGGGCGATGTGAGAAGGTAGTGTATAGCACAAGATGTTGTGTATGCCGTTGTGTCACTCCCTCCGGCAATGAAGTTGAAGATGTCTTCCAGTGGATGGGGAACTGCCTTGACTTTTTGGTGATTCGTAGGGTCTATGTTTTGATATCTGGTCATATGAGAGTCGCGTACTGGCTTCTCTCTCGTGCTGTGTAAAAGTTGGGCGTCGCCTGCCCAGCTTTCGCAATACTATCGATTATACTGATTCAGATACTCAAAACTGTCTTGGCAGGAGATTCTGACTTACTTTGTAAAATACTCCACATGCCTCTCTGAACTTGGCATAGCTTAATCCAGGAATGGCGCTCAGTACTATACCGAATAGAGGGTACGTAAGCACTGCACCATTTAGTTAATGATGTTATAATAGCCTTGTCCAATAAATACCAGTCACTTACCTAGCCACGTCTTAGTCATGATTATATCAAGGGCCCTCAAAAAGGGATGGTATTCATCGAACCCAAAGAGATTCACATCTTGTGGAAAGATTAATTGAAGCATCATATCTGCCTATTTATGGAATGTTAATGCTGTAAGATAGGGCTTGAGTTGAAATACTCACACCCAGAGTCCGAAACATTTTTTGCACATTGACCACATCATCTGTTCCTACCATTCGTTCGAGTCTTTTTGAAATCAAGCGAAGCTCTGTGAGCAACCTAGGAACTAGGGCATCGGCTGATCTGCTTGAGTATAACGATGCGATGTGAGTGCGATACGTGCGAAATTTCTCAGCATCCGTCATGCTATCCAACCCACCAAAATGTTTATAGAATGATGGATCTTTTGCATACTTCGATCCGATGCGAAATACTCTTTGGTAGAATATTAGATCAGGACATATATTTGAGAGGGGATAGGTACTGATATTCCTACTCTTCAAAAAATTCTGGGCTGTTCACATGAACATGGTTTGGGCTAATGCGGATGACAGGCGAGTCTTTTCGAACGTTAATTTCTCGACAAGGAATCAATAAACTCCAGAATTGAAGCAAACATACCATATTTCTCGTGGAGATACTGGAACCGCTTCGAGAACCCTCCTTCCTTGATGTAGTTGTAGTAAAAGCCGTAAAACTCACTCACAGCTGCTAACCGTGGCCCTGGGATATGGCGGAGAGGGTGGATGTAAATACGATGGACAATAGTAACAAGAAGTGGTATAAAAATAGCAATTATAAATGCAATTGAAGAGATAGGAATCCATGATTCTGCTGGAAATGGGGCCATTTTGCTAGGTTTACCTCCGGGATTAATGACAAGCTTCGGCACTGACAAGGCTCGGGTATGACAAGTTGCTGGCCTCATCTTCTATGGGCAGGGAGAACTAACGGGAGGTAATCAAATAAGCCAACTCGTATCACAATGGACACATTCACGTGTGGACTGGTGGGACGAGATCTGTTACGAATATCCTTGAATATTGCACTAAAGGGAAATCAACTCATATTACCTAGTAGTCTTTAATAAGAGGTATACTGTACCTACAGTATTCGTACCTCTTAGTACATGACGTGTTTACAGTGTTCTATTGCAGAAAGCTTGTTATACCCCCCTGTGACTATTTCCAACATGATACATACACGCATGCAGTCATAGTTGTGATCTGCACTTCAGTCAACAGCTGAAAACCTCGGGCTACTACCACCCCCTCATTATAGATGAGATAGAGAGGAACTCAACATATAGCCCCTTAGATTAAGTTGAGTGGCGGTTGATCTGACTGAGATGTAGTTGAGTATTTCCGCGGCCCCATCAGTCATATGCACAGCGTAAGCACGAGGTACATACCCCTAACCACTCGACCCCTTTTCTCCAACCACCCCATGGGTTCGTAAATTGAGGCTTCGAGATTATCAATGTTGGTGTATGCCAACAGTGAATAGAAACATTTGGCCAGACTATTCCGCCTGTCTTTCGTGGCCGTCATGAATACGCAATACTTCTTTCTTGCCGCGCTGGCCGGGTTACTCAGCTGGATTGCCCGAGTTCTCATTATTCCGCCTTCGTTATGTCGATGTCGGCCGTCAGAATCCTGTTGGCCATCTGACCTAGCATGGAACCGGTTAAACATGTCCATCGATGGCAACCTTGTGCGTCTGAGACCAGTCGGGCACGTCTGCCACCCCCCGACGCTCGACCAGAAAGCTTGTAATGAACTGTTGCATCTTACCAGGGATAGTGGTTGGAGGGCTTGTCGGCCGGGTGAGTTTGGTCAAACTGATGTACTCTCATAGCCTGACAGCGCTTAACATAGATTTGATGTAGAAACCTTACAGGATTGGGTCTGGGAAATTGGGTCGTCCGCGAACGAGACCTGCTTCGTTGAAGATTCAAGCGAAACACCCTGTCACCAAGGACACGTATCACACTATTCAGCTACCGTGAAGTCTCCCCGCCACGTGCAGGAGGCGGTCATATTCGCCAGACAACACAATTTACGATTAGTGATCAAGAATACTGGGCATGACGGATCCGGTCGGTCGGCATCTCCGGACTCCTTCCAAATTCATACGCATCTACTCAAGGGGATTCAGTATCACGCAAACTTCGTAGCCAAAGGTGAGACCAGCCCCTCAGGGCCAGCCGTCACAGTTGGCGCTGGCGTTATGCACTGGGAACTTTACGAAAAGGGTTCTCAGGACGGATACATCATAGTCGGTGGTGAGTGCCCAACTGTGGGTGCTGCTGGCGGCTTTCTCCAAGGAGGCGGCGTATCCAGCTTCCTTAGCTACGTGAGGGGATTAGCTGTTGATAACGTGTTAGAGTTTCAGGTGGTGATGGCCAATGTATGACTCCAACCCCTTTTAATTTCACTTTACTCACAACATATCCAAACTAACGCGTTTTGTACTCATCTTTCTTGACAGGGAGCGCTTGTCACTGCAAATCACCTTGAAAACAAAGATCTTTTCTGGGCTTTACGGGGAGGTGGGGGTGGCACATTTGGGGTTGTCACTCAGGTCACTCTCCGAGTATACCCTGATGATCCTGCTGTGATGTCAACCATATCTCTTTCTTCCCCTCATCCGGATGATGCCTTCTGGGAAAAGGGTGTCACAGGTCTTCTCACAACGCTACAAGATTTTAATCACGACAACGTTTCTGGACAGTTCATCCTTGACCCCTCCTCAAATCCATCCCTAAAGGCAAGCCTCACTCTGTATTTCATAAACAATACCGAGGTATCTGCGGTGGAAAAGCGTATGATGAGACATCTCTCTCATTTAAGTGATATTGGGTTATCCTACCAGCTATATTCTAAATTCCTGCCCAAAGTAAGTTCCAGCTTTCGGATGACGCCCGATATCTATCCCGATAACTACGGAATAATCCAGTCATCTGTGCTGGTATCTAATCAGCTTTTTACGTCGCCTGAGGGCCCGGCGAGGATGGTTGAAACGCTGTCCAAATTCCCCCTGGGCCCGAAAGATATTCTTTTCACAAGCAACCTCGGAGGTAGGGTTAATGTGAAGAGCGACTATACTTCCATGCACCCGGCTTGGCGGCATTCCGCACAACTTATAAATTTTGTAAAAGGAGTTGAACCAAGCTTTGATGGGAAATGGAAGGCTCTAGAGCAATTAAATAATGTTCAAATGCCTATTCTGTACTCACTGGAGTCGGAGTTCAAAGTTTCTTATGTCAATTTGGGGGATCCTAGTGAGATAGATTTTCATAATGTATATTGGGGGGATAATTATAAGCGTCTGGCAAAAATTAAGAAAAGCGTAGATAAAGATGGTCTCTTTATTACTCGGCTTGGGGTCGGATCTGACATATGGGATGAAGAGGGAATGTGTAGAAAGAGGGCAACGAGTTTAGTGGCTAAGGGATGGGACGTGTTCATGGCTGGGGTCAGGACGAACTGAATTATTAGCATGAATACTGGGTGGTGTCCGGGGACGCCCACCAGCACTCTCAGTCAGTATGTTTATATCTTCTTACTCGGTAGCTACCTGGGCTTTCACAGTAGGCCGGTACCTACTTAGGTGTAATGTAAACCATCTTATATCACGAAAGGTACTTACTAGGATAACCTAGACCATTTCACTATTACTCCAAGTCACTTTACCCAGTGAGATTCCACAGTAAGCGGTCACATATCTGATATGGCACCAACCTGTATAATGCTGACGGTGCAGTAGAAGGTACATATATCACTACAATTGCTAGAAGTCAGAATATATAAAGAACAAAATACGCCGCTCCTTATGCCATAGACCAACATCTTCAGCGTTTATGCAAAATGGTTGACGCCAAAATCCTTAACGCCTCCCGCCAGGAGGCATATAGAGTTCTCAGCGATGTTTTCGACTTTGCAAACAATGACCAGAGACTCTGGTGGCACAGCACTGCTCCCATGTTTGCTGAAATGTTGCAAACAGCCAAATATGACATACATGCCCACTATAGGCATCTTGCTATCTACAAACAATACATCATCCCCTTTCTCGGTGTCTATCCGCTAAATGGCCATGACCGCTGGCTGAGTATCCTCACTCGATATGGGACGCCCTTTGAGCTAAGCCTGAATTGCTCCCATTCGGTGGTGAGATATACTTTTGAGCCAATCAATGCTACCACGGGCACAGAATCCGATCCGTTTAATTCCCTTGCTATTTGGGATAGCCTTCAAAAGCTTATAGCCATTCAACCGGGGATCGACCTCGAGTACTTCGATCATTTTAAGCGGGACTTGACCCTCGACGCGGAGGAATCCACCTTCCTGCGTGACAGCTCTTTGGCGGGGGCTGAGATCAAAACCCAAAACAAATTAGCCTTGGATCTGAAGGGTGGCCAGTTCGAAGTCAAGACTTACATCTACCCTGCTCTGAAGGGAATCGCTACCGGAAAGTCACTCCAGGAATTGATATTTGGCTCGGTCAGAAAACTGGCTGAGAAGCACCCCAGCCTTCTTCCATGCCTGGCAATGTTGGAAGATTACGTCAACTCCCGCGGTCCAGAGGGCACCGCATGTCCACGCCTTTTATCGTGCGATCTGGTTGGTTCCAACAAATCACGCATTAAAATCTACCTTTTAGAGCAAAACGTTTCTTTCCCCGCAATGAAAGACCTCTGGACACTTGGTGGACGGCGCAAAGATCCCTCTACCCTCATCGGTCTTGACATGATTCAGGAGCTGTGGGACCTGCTTAAGATTCCCCCTGGTCTGCGTTCGTATCCCGAAGGGTATCTACCACTAGGAGCCAGCCCCGATGAGCTACTCCCCAGCATGGCGAACTACACCCTCCTACCCGACGACCCTGTTCCGGAGCCGCAGGTGTACTTTACCGTATTTGGCATGAACGATATGGCCGTGGCAGACGCGCTAACAACTTTCTTCGAACGGCGTGGCTGGACCGACATGGCTCAGAAGTACAAGGATAGTTTGAAAGCGTACTAGTATGATACCTCCCTTCACAACAGCGTCCCATTCCATAATGATCTGCACTAATCAATGACGTGATTGACAGTCCGGATGATGACCATGAGTCGTTAAACTATCTTCATGCGTATATCTCATTCTCCTATCGCAAGAATAAGCCGTACCTCAGCGTATACCTTCAGAGTTTTGAGACTGGCAGTTGGTCCACCGGTGAGTTCGTGACCGATCCAGCGTTGATATCCTCTTGCTTATGCATATGTGTCTAGCTCGTGACCACCACGAAGGTCTCCGGAGCAACAGTTTTGCCCCCTTTCACGTCATCAGAGTGTGAAGGGAATGCGTAACCGGCAAGAGTGGTAGATGTAGAGCTGTGATTGATCAGTTGGGCGGTTGATATTGTGTTCTTTTCAAGCTTTTCTTTTACCTAATTTCACATGCAGGTGATTCTGCAAGTCATATACCTAGGTAGTTTTCGTATGTATGGTTTCCACTTTAGCTTTTAATTACCATATTATACGTGAAGATCGAAGCCTGATTATATTAATCGTGTATGAACATGCCCCACATGATGTTGATGTGGTGAATCTCATGCATCGATCAACATGCCTTATACCGTAGGCATCTAACTCTATCGATTACCCCATTTGGAAATGGCTTGTAGTCTTTGGACTTGTGATTGGCTGAAATCTGTACGTAATTGCTACGTAGGTCATACCCCACCTTCAAGCCCATCCATGGATGCAGTCGCATCCATTCGATTTAAGGTCTGGGGCGGGAAGCATTCAGCCGAATCTAGACGTCGTCAATAGGCGCTGAAGCACACACTACCTGAGAAATCACTGCATCTTGTGCATTTCGACCGGCTAGACTCTACTTTTCTAGGTAATTCAATAACTCGTCGTGACACAAAATTCCAAGTTTTACTTATTATTCGGTATCGGGATTCCGAGGAATCCTTGACCCAGTTGAAACTGGCACAAAAAGCCGGGGAGTTCGCAAAGCTGCCCCTGTTTGATTCCGTCATAAAGCGGCGCGCTATATGCTTAGGCGGAATAATTCCGCGGAGATGACCTGCAGAAATAAGAATGTAGGTAATACGATATTACGTGTATTCACACTCCTCCAGTGCGTGTTAAACTGTAGTCATACTCATATCGTCCTGGCCCATGTTTTCTGTGCGAACTTAATTTCTCCAAGCAGGTGCATAGAATCTCCAATAATTCTGCTCTCAACTAGGGAATTGCCATTGCTAATGATTAAGTCAGTTTAAGTCAGCTTGTCACCGGACTTCTCATGTAAGAAGCCAAGCTTTTTACCCCCACCTAGATCATCTCCGTCGGCTAGGGGTGTTTACATTGCCGTATTAAAGTTATCATCATTACGAAGCAAACATACATGTACATACAAACGTCCAACCCGCATATACGCAGGTAATATTCAGGAGCGTCTGCCAGGTACTTACCCCACCAGCCCACTTCGGGTCTTCGGGACCTACCTTTCAGTGGGTCTGCGCTAATGCGGGCTTGTTTATTAAACCTTGGGTACCTTCCAAAGTACCTCTGAAACCACACCCTATCCGCCTCGGTAGTCGTCCCGGTGGCTCGGGTAGGGTGGGGGCCACTCACTTCCAATATTTGATTTTCTACTACGCGAATAGACCAGATACTTTCGCTTCTACGCTATCCATCCCATACTACATAGATACGTCGAGTTCTTACTCAGAGGATTTTCTCTTTTTTTTATCAAGATTCACTGCGAAATTCCCTATACACCTGCGTGGGCTTGTGTCATACATAATCCCTCAACCTGAACCAACACTTTGGTGGCCTATATTCCTTATGTCTATTCTTTGCCATGATATTCTATGCTATGATATGAGCTGTAAATATATGTATGTTATCGCGTGAATAATAGATGTCTTCCGCGCCTATACGAAATTAGGCTTCTGCCAATTTTAACTCGTAAAAAGCAACATCACAACCGTCAACCTGCCAAGATCTGGTATTACGTAATCCTGCTGACGAGAACAGCGCATCCGTCTCTTGGGTATCGTATTTGTAGCTACAACCAAACCGAACTTTCTCCTCTCGTCTCACCACTACACCCTCGAGAGGAGGCCCAAGTTTTATGTCCTTGCATCGCGGGATCAACGATGCTTCGTGTCGACCCAGTATATGGTTCCACCCACTGTGGAAGTACCACTCATCGCTATTGAACATATTTCTCCCTTCGTCTGGTAGTCGTAGTCCTTCCGTTTCTCGTTCTTGCTTGAGAAGTCGATTTCCGAAGTTTAACGACTCAAGAGCGAAAGGGACCACTCCGTCGCTGGTATAGGCGCGTAGAACTTTTGTAGGGAGTTTACAACTATCAATCGTAACAAGAATGGAGGAGTTCTGAGCTGCGTTACCTGTCAATGCATACTCTGCTATCTGGCGTAGAAAAGCCGCGGCATTTGATCTGGAGTAATTTCCTATCGTCAGGCCGAACAGGAGCATGCAATGCGGCAGATCGCGAATCTCCGAGGTCTCATTAAGCCATTGAAGTCCATCGTCGAAGGTTCCATGGAGCGCGGCAAAGCGGACATAGCGAAAATCCTCAGTTGGGATATCTTGCAAAGTTGATTCGAGCTCTGAAGCACTGAGATCGAGGGCGTAGTAGGTGATTTCCTTTCTTTGAGCTTCCAGGGCTCGCAGAAGGTAGATTACCTTGTCAAGGCTCCTGTAAAATGGCAACGTCTCCCCTGTATCAGCAGACGGGAATATTCCGAATCAGAGAACTCACACTCACGCACTTCCCATATCTACGACCACGCTCTTATCGGCAATCGTAGATGCAATATCATAAGCTCTTTCCTTCAAAATCCGGACTTCTTCCTGTCTAGGATAGAAATCAGGTTCATGAGAGTGACGATTCCAGTGCTGAAGTCCCTCCGTGCTGTAGAAAAGCAGAGCTGGAAGCGTCTTTGGCTCTTTTGTTAGGCCCTGGATAACTTGTTGATGGATGGAACTTTCTAATTTGGGATGACGAATATCAATAATAGTTGGCTCGCCCTTGGTAGTAACCTTGGGAATAGACATCGCGTATAGGAGTTGATTATTGCTTTCCTATTTTCTTATTATTTTTGAACTGTTAGCAAATAGAGTATATTCGCTCTCAAAATTCACACGCAAGTGTGTTTTATGTGGACCTACCTAGTGAAGCACTCAGCATATCAATACCAATTAGAGATCAAATTCACGACAAGGTTTTGAGAGGGTAAAGTAGGTAGGCCTTGAGGGTTGAGGTTCTGTCTTAGTCATCCAACTTGAGTAATTTTCTATTTCTATGTTCATTAGCCCGGAAATTGTACCATCGCCGCTGGTAGAGACAATTCGGAGAGAAGTCATTACCTATGAAACTCCTTATTTCCGACGAATTCTACAATTTCTATTCGATTGGCTTAGTAATGTTGATAATCAATCCAATGCAAAAGTCTAGAACCGGAGGAGAGTGATAATTCCGCGGTGTTTGGCAATCTTGAAATTGACGGAACAGAGCTGAAACCTTGTTGACAATCAAATTAGGTTTTCCGGAGGTTGCGTGGGTTATTTCTCCGTATTTACGAATCGGTTTGAGACGCGTTCGGTTTCCCAATCATGAGTACCTAGATAGGGAGGGTGTGGATGTTTCGTGAGATCTATCGTCAGCCGGCATAAACACTGCATAACTACTGTAGATACCACTCTTAAAGGTATGTCTGTGTAAGTCTATGTATGTCCAGAACCATAGATAGAGAAGTATTGGTTGTGAATCTTGTGTCCGCATATGAGAATATCCTGACTCTTCAACAAGGGGTTTCCACTCATCTTCATGCGGTATACTTGGCAGTCGTAACGCAGCAGAAGCCAGCTGAAAAACCTGCGTTCCTCTTCATTTACATGGGTCTTCCTCCAGATATTTCCGAACAAGCGATGCATTGTCAAGATTTGTACGTTCGTGCATGCGGATGTTCCCTCGTCATATCTCCTACCCCCCTTTTCCCATCCTACCTGACATATCACGTAAGACTTAAAAGCAGTCCCCAGTGTCATTTAAATCTGGTTATGGAGAAATCACACGCGTCTGGTTAATAATCGCATCTCCGTGGATTGACAATACTATCACGAAGTCTGGGGGTGGTTGTAGTTTCAGCTTCCATGAGTGCATTTCATTTTTTCCTTTGGGACGATGATACCGATCATGTCTCACAGCAACTTGTCGTGTTTCCTGGTTTGCATCCTTCGTCAGCTCCACAGAGACGGGTTTGATGGCCGGTGAAGGCGTGGCTTGGTTATGTGGTGATGATTCCTATCCCAGTTCTGTTTAATCTCACTATGATCATATTGGTTTTATGTAATTTTTGAAATGGAATAACCATCGTTCGGGTTTTTGGGATATTGCATTGATAAAGGTATTTTCTGTAAAGGAATTTACCGGATTTATGAAAAGATGATATTGTAGAATATGAATATAACGAGGGGTAAATGCATATATTTGTCAGATAGTCCCGTGAACTTCATGTGGCTACCCTCTCTAGTGGTGGTGTCACTCACGTGACATCACCAGAGAGTGCGTTTGTAGAATTATATTCGTTTGTATCTGTTGTCTGTCCCAGACAACAGAATTTTATATAAAAAACAACTATTATCTCAATCTTGATTCTGGAGTGCTATGCAATAATATTAAGTAACGGCGGTACATTGTGTACACGCAGTTAGTATCTCGGCGTTCTTGAACTATGCTGCTATTGTGTCTCTTATCTATAGATTTTGAATGTTAAAGCTTCATGAAGTAGGCGTCGGTCCTGACGTTTTCGTCCCTGTATATTCCGATCAGTGCAAGTGGGTGCCAGTCGCCATGCTGAGCATGATCAAAGCAGGGGGCGCATTTTGTGCTCTTGACCCTTCATACCCTCCTAGCCGTCTAGTGGATATCTGACAAGCATTGAAGTCAACGGTAATACTAACGACGGCGAACAATTTCCAGACAGCAAATAGATTGGCTGCCACCGTTCTTGTCCTGGGAGATGACTTGTGGACGGACAACGGTCACGATGGACAGGGTCGGCTTCAGGAGAGTTGTTCAACACATTGGTCTCAATATTCAACGATACACGAGAGAGTGATGCATCTCAACAGCCGTCAACGATCTCGCTGGTAGGCGATGACTTACAAGGCTGATCAGAGGTAAGTGTAATTCCTGACCCATCTAACCCCATCCTACCTCTATCGTCATCTCGGTTCTTTAATAACCCCCAAACTCTCTCATCATAGTACCCTATCACATTAAATATCCTTATACTCGCAGACCAAATTCATATGATGCTCTGCTATCATACGTCTTTATTGAGTAACAGCTATGCAAGGATGGTTGCAAATACATTCTGCCGTGTCTTGACTACGGTCCTCGCAAAGCCTGAGCTCTGCCTCGATAAGATCGAGGTGCTCGATGCGGAACAGAGAAACGCTATCTACGAGCAAAATCGTACGATGGTGACTGCTATTGACAACTGTCTACATCACACTATCCATGAATTCTGTCTCGAGTTTCCCGATCATCCGGCCGTCCAGGCATGGGATGGATGCTTCTCTTATAGAGAATTAGACCAACTCTCGTCATCCCTCGCGGACGAACTCATCAACCGTGGTGTATGGACAGATATGGCAATTCCGGTGTTACTTGAAAAGACTTGTTGGACCCCTGTAGCTATAGTAGCTGTTTTGAAGTTAGGGGCTTCTTTTGTTCTGATGGACGCGTCACATCCGCTCCTCCGACTCCAAGGTATATGCGAATCCATCAATCCCCCCTTGGTCATAGCTTCGCTACAGACAAGGTCAAAAGCCTCAGGCCTCTCACCCCATGTGATTGAGGTTTCAGATAAGTTATTCGAACGAAATAAAGCAGAATATGAGCAGCTCTGGTCAAGAGTGCCGGTAAAGGGGAGCGACGCTGGCTATATGGTATTTACCTCCGGCTCGACGGGGAAACCGAAAGGCGTCATTATCGAGCATTCCTGTCTAGCAACATCTTTAGAGGATCTGCAGTCTCGCATGCATATTAACTCTTCCTCTTGCGCATTGCAGTTCAGTTCCCATGCCTGGGACATATTGGTGCTTGAGATACTACTAGCTCTACGTGCAGGGGCATGTGTCTGCATTCCTTCGGATGAAGAGCATACTGGAAACCTCGCACATGCAGCAAACCGTATGATGGTGAACTGGGCCGTATTAACACCGACCGTTGCCCGGCTAGTCCAGCCAGCAGACTTTACCCATCTTGAAACTCTGGTTCTGGGCGGGGAATCCATCTCACCCACTGACCTGGCTACTTGGCACGATAAAGTACGTCTCATTAAGGGGTATGGTCCAGCCGAATGCACCATGGCTAGTGTCGTGTCCGATCCGCTGACCCTATCGATTAATCCAAGAGGAATTGGACAGCCAAAAGGATGTGTAGCATGGATCGTGCACCGCGATAACCATCACCTCCTAGCACCTCTCGGGGCGATAGGGGAGTTGGTTTTAGAAGGGCCGATTGTAGGCCGCGGATATATCAACGACCCGAAAGCATCGGCTACCGCCTTTATTGATCCACCCTTGTGGCTTTTAAGTTTTCGGAAGGGACATACACCCGATCGACTGTACAAGATTGGGGACCTGGTTCGCTCTTCTCTAGACGGTACGCTTATTTATGCCGGGCGCAAGGATAATCAGGTGAAGATTCGAGGCCAACGGGTCGAACTAGGCGAAGTGGAAATCCAAGTTTCACGGGAATTTCCTGGCAGCCATGTAGTGGTTGAACTTGTCAAAGAGTCGAGCTCTACAATCCTGGTAGCCTTTATCTTAGAGAAAGAGAAAGCGCATACACAACGAAGTGGTCACGGCGATCTTCTCTTGCCTCCATCCATCCCATTTCTGGAGTCAGTCAGCGCGGCAGTTTCTAGCCTTCGAGAGACCATGCCATCATACATGATACCCAATTTTTTCCTACCGTTAGCTTATTTGCCAAGGGCTCCGACGGGGAAAACTGAGCGCAAACTTCTGCGAGATCACATCGCTTCCTTATCCCAAGCAGAGCTTGAGGCTTACAGTACGACTAATAATACCCAGAGAGTCCCCTCGACGCTACTAGAAGCGCAACTGCAAGAGTACGTAGCGAGTGTATTGCATAAGTCCTCGAACAGCGTCCCATTGGATGAGGACCTATTCACAGTTGGGTTGGACTCACTTAAGGCTATGGCCCTGGCAGCATCGGCTTGTGAAAACGGATTGACAATTTCGGTGCCAACTATTTTCCAGCAACCACGATTGTCGGAATTGGCTGTGGTCCTCGGCGAGGAGCAAAAGCTCAAGCAAGATCAATGCCCAAAGCCGCAGCCAAATCCTCTAATAGCGTCCGCGGACGAGCTATGCGCGCAGTGGCAGTTGGACAGGAGTCAAGTTATCAATATTGCCCCAACCACTTACTACCAACGAGGATTTATAGCTTCGCACATGCCGTGTTCCTCGCGCTTCATTTTCTTCGCCCACTTGATCCTACCATCTTCCGAACTGCCTTTGTTGCTGCTGTGCAAAAACATGCTATCCTTCGCGCTGCTTTTATCCCTTTTCGGGATACGTTTATACAGCTATCTCTCCGTGATTTTGATGTGCCAATCAAAGAAACCATTGTAAATGAAGATGACCCTTCTGTAGTTACGGAGGCTATCTGTCGGGAAGCAGACAAGACCCCAGTCTCCCTTGGGACTCCGAGCACTCAGCTATTCTTCATCCTAGGGCGAGCTAGCGGTCGTCTTTCGGTGGTGCTAAGACTTTTGCGCGCTCAATTCGACCGCGTTACAGTATCATGTGTCATTGAAGATTTGCGTTCCGCCATCGACAACGCAATTTCACGTCCACTTCCTATACTAGAATACGCCGACTTCATTACCAGCCGTCTTGCCTATAACACGCCATCTGTTTTTCAAGTATGGCGAGAGTTGCTGCAAGGGTCTTCCATGACTTATCTTGCCCCGCCTAGCGACAACGCCTTAAATATAGACAGATCGCATACCGAGCTACAAGCGATGAGCACCCGTGACATCCCGATGCCTGATACCTATGGGGGCTTCACCATGGCCACAGTGGTTAAAGCGGTCTGGGCCCTATGTCTTTCTCGAAAGACGCAGACTCAAAACGTGGTCTTTGCTCAAGTGGTGAGGAATCGGCATCTAGCCATCCCTGGAATTGAACGCACTGCTGGGCCTTGCCTTAATTGCGCACCTGTCCGAGTCCCTCTGAGACCTAGCTGGACTGCGAAGGATCTACTTCAATTTGTTCAGCGCCAGCAAATCCAAACCATGGCCTCCGATACAGCAGATTGGGATGAGGTAGTGGTTAAGAGCACCTCGTGGCCCAGTGGTACAGATCATGGGCCTGCAGTTCACTACTTGAGTGCGCCTGTCGGAAGTGAGTATCTCTTTGCGGGAGATATCCCTTGCCATTTCCAGCTGTATGACTTCAAAATGACGCAAACACACCCGCTGGTCTTATGTCTTCCATTTCATAGCGAGGAAGATAAAACCGTTACGATCCTGAGAATTGTCCTCACGAGCGCTGTCTTTGGATTGGAGGTAGCCGATCAACTTCTTTCGCTATTCATAGATATGATCACCCAGCTCACCAACCATCCTGATATGTTGGTATCGAAGTTACTCGATTAATAGAATCCACGTCCTATGTGAATCGATCTATCTCTGTTCAGGTTTGATTCATGGTTGAGTCTCTCTAAGAAGCAGCCAATCAGCAGGGCTTATCATGAAATTAATAAGCACTCGGTACCTCAGGCAGGCACCTAGGTATAATCAGTCCCCGCGTCGTACCATGGACGAAATCATATCAATATCAATGACAAAATTCTCGTACGAGTGAGCACCTAGGTAAAATTTTTAGATATGCGCTTGTGAGGATGCGGATATTTTCGAATTCGATGATGTATTTCTTCATTACAATACTATGTCGAACTGTGGGCGTTTGTTTGATAATGACGTTGCTATTTGGATCTAAGAAAGATTCCGGGTTTCCACCGAGCGAGCATTATGTGACACTGTGAAACCGTCATTGAGGACACCGCACTTAGTTCGGCATCTGAGGCGACGGAGTAAACTCGCTCAGATTTGTTCTTACCTTTAGTTTCTCTGCTGCGCGACAAGAGAAAAGGTGTACAGATCGAATATGTCGAGTGCGAACGTGGTGATGTTTTCGGCTTTCCCGGAATTTTCAACCCGCAGTTTCTGATTAGGTACCCGTTCGGTTCGGTTCGCATTCATACCAACTCCTAAGATTGTCGTAGATGCGCTATAGTATTGAATGCATCTGTCTCGAAAATCGGGGTTTATCCAATGAAACTCGACAGTATACGGGCTCTGAGTAACACGGCGCATTGTGGCGCTTCAGAGAGCCCTCAGTATGGACGGGCATCCATCAACGCTTACTCATTGTACATACATGCCTATGCACGCGCCTTGTATGAGGAAGTATACCTTCGTCAATATGGAGAAGAATGAAAGTCGCGCATCATATCTGGCATATAAAGAGGTCGAGGTCATGGATATTATGGAGGACATCTATCCATCATCAGCATTAACATTATCAGAGTAACAAAAGAAAATCCATTCTTCCAACCCCTATATCTTCAATTACTGGTCAACCAAACATACCTAGGTAGACATAAGATTCATCGTCAATCTTGTCAAATTCAAATAGCTATTAACATCTAGACCGAAAAGAAGATCAGCAACCTATCATACATCATGACCACTCCAGTCACATCCGTTGAACAGTTCGACTTCATCGTCGTCGGAGGTTGGTCTCATGGAAAAAGGACATAAAGTCATTGACTAACCCCATCTTTAGGAGGCACCGCCGGTTGCGCCGTTGCCGGCCGTCTAGCTGAGTCCCCTAAGGTCCGAGTCCTAGTCATCGAGGCCGGGATCGGTAACCCGGGAGATGTCGACGCCATTACGACGCCCGCTCGAGCTTTCGAACTGCGCGATAGCAAGTACGACTGGGCATACAAGACAACCATGATCGACCGTCCCGAATACACGCGTGTAGAAAAACCTAACACTCGTGGTAAGACTCTTGGCGGTTCTAGTTGCCTTAACTATTATACCTGGATACCCGGCTCAGCTGGCACCTTCGACGACTGGGCATCCTACGGAGGCGATGAGTGGAAGTGGGATAACGTTCGGCAGTACATATACAAGCCGGCGACCTACCATGACGATAAAAACCTCTTCAGTGAGGAATTGAAGTACATTGGCACCGGCGGTCCCATTCCTGTCTCGCATTCTGATCTTGTGCCCGAGATCCAGCCTTTTCGGGATGCCTTGACTAAGGCTTGGACCAGCAAAGGCGGTAAGTTGACGGATGATGTTCACAATGGCACTATGCGCGGTCTCTGGAAGTGCACCAACAGCATTTACAACGGCAAGCGATCTTCAAGTTGGCTCTACCTCGAAGGCAAGACGAACGTCACTGTACTCTCGGGTACCAATTCAAAGCGCTTGCTCATCGATCCCGCCACGAAGAAGTGTGTCGGCGTTGAAGTAATCTTGCCCTCGGGTGAGACGCACAGCTTCAAGGCTAAGTACGAGACTATCGTTTCATCCGGCGTCTTCGAGAGTCCTAAGTTGCTCATGCTCAGCGGCATCGGGCCCAAAGCAGAACTCTCCAAGTTCGACATCGAGACCATCGTCAACTCACCCCATGTGGGTCAGAATTTGCTCGATCACCCCATTGTGCCGCATGTCTTCCGCCTCGAGGACGGGAATGGCTTAGACCATCACCTCCTTAGAGCCGGCCTTGAGCACGATGCAGCCGTCAGTGCCTATCGATGGAAGAACCAAGGTCCCTATACCTCAGGTCTACTCGAGCTAGTCGGGCTCCCTCGAATCGACGAGCGGCTAATGAAATACCCAGAATACATTGCTGCTAAGGAAGCCAACGGCGGCCTAGATCCCTTCGGTCCGAAGGGTCAACCGCACTTTGAAATTGATTTCGTCCCGATGTTCGCCGACGCGTTCCAATGGCACATCCCGACACCGCCTACCGGCGACTACCTGACCGTCATCGTAGACTTGCTACGGCCCCAGAGCCGATCGGGTACCGTGGAGCTGAATAGCACAGATCCGCTGGAGCAGCCGAAGGTCAACATAAACTTCTTTGCTAACGACCTGGACATCTTGGCTATGCGCGAGGGTATTCGCTGGGTGGATGACGTGCTGATGAACGGCGAAGGAATGCGCGACATGATCCGCGAAGACTACCCGTGGCCGATGCCGCGGACCTCGGACGCGGCGATGGACAAGCTGATCCTAGAGCGCTCGCAGACAGGTTTCCATCCTTGTGGTACTACCCGCATGGCGCCAAGCATCAAGGAGGGCGTTGTCGATGGTAAGCTTAGGGTCTATGGTATTGATAATCTGCGCGTTATCGACGCGTCCGTCATTCCCGTCATTCCCGACTGTCGAATCCAGAATTCGGTGTACATGATCGCTGAGAAGGTATGGAGTCCTAAATAAATATCGCGTGTGAAGAAGCTAACTTAAGAGTAACATAGGGCGCCGATTTGATCAAGGCAGAACACCCTGAGCTATTCTCGTAGACCCTTCAATGCAGATGACAAGTCTCCCACTTCTAGGTATAAGTCAGGTGGTTGGCATTTCAACACATTCAATCGGTGGATTCATGAATGTGATAAGTTTGATGAGGCAAGCATCAAGTTTGACTAAAGTTGAAAGGAGATGTTGAGATAATATTAGGTCAGCAGATATCTTTCTATCATGATTAAATATAATTCTCTTTCATACCTACAATGCCTAATCTCATAAATATAACCTGTTAATAGCATTATGAGACATTATGTACTGCGTATGTTCTAGATTCTATCTATCTGCCCACGGGTTTCCTCCCTTCTGACACGCAGGAAGGAAAAAAAAAAAAAAAAAAAAAAAAAACGAATTACTTCAATATGGTCTCTAGTAATTAAACTTTAGAACCCTATCGAACCCGATGACGGGTCTAGCCGTTACCTACACGTTCCGTAGAAACAGGTAGAGCCTCATTTGATGTTTTCTTCAATCAATCGACCCACATTGTTACCTAGGTCGAAGCAGGCCTTCGGCGACAAGAGAACGGTAGAAGCCCGACTGGTTGCGATAATGAACCGGCAGAGCGGTTCTAATGGTGTCATAAGTTTTCTGACAGGAGTTGGAGATGATTTTATTAGAATTTCAATTTTAGGTGAGGTCTCGCCATTATTTGCGGCGCTGGTGCTGGGCGGATTGAGCGTTACTAAATTTGTTCAAGGCGCCAGCGCTTCGGTGAGGCCCGCAACACCACATCAGCCCACTGTATCATGATCAACTACGCAAAATCGTACCACTCATAACTACTCATCGACTTACACGATGTGAAGGCGGAACAAATGACGGTGCATATGAAGGAAATATGGAAGAACTCGAGAAGTTTATAATGCCATCGTTAAGTCCGCCGCCTTGGAGATTGTTTCACCACAGCCTGCAATACAATCAAGCTTTATTACACCGGCGCAACCTCAATCAAAAGTTAAACCAACCATTTGGGTTCTGGTTACCACCACTGCATGTATCTTCATTACTCGCTATTGAGACCACCACACCACAAACCTCGAATCACCCCAATCAAGAAAATGGCTTCCCAAGGTCTCCGCCCGCACATGCATGCAACCGCTAGAGTTACCGCCCCGGCGGTACCTAAGCTGGGTCCTGTTTCATCGAGGATATTACCAAGTCTGCTAGTCTTGGGAGCTGGTACGTCTTTACCCCGCATAAATACTGCACCATCCCACTATATTCTCGATCCCTTGCTCCCAATATACATGCTAACGTCAACTAAAACAGCTTACACCGTGGGCACCTATGTCCGAAAGCAACTTTCCCGAGAGGCGGGCACTATGGATCGCATTTTCTCGCAACAAAACACCCCTGAAGTCGAAGCTGCCCGCAAGAAGGCCTTGCAGGTCGAGGTTAACGGCGATCCGCGAAACAATCTGCTGAACTTCTTGGGTTGGTCTTGAGCTTGGAATGAGAGGGAAAGGTAGAATATCTATCTACCTTAACCTAGAGATTATAGAGGGACGGCCTCCTTCCAAAAGGGTGCTCCGGTAGATATACCGGGTTTCCCACTATTAGCATTCGCGTCGCATAAATTGGGCGTTTGGGGGGGATTTTTAGCGGAGTATGCGATTATTGCACCGCTATTGTTACAGATACCTAGTGTACTTTACATACACCTGCTCAGACAGAGCATAATTGATTTCATTGACACTGTTACCAAAATTCGTGCTATATTTTCATTCGCGATTAGATTCTCGAGAAGCAGGGCACTGTGCCTCGAGTCATGGGGATTCTCGTCTTTAGTTTGTCTCAATTGAAGTGTTCCACTTAGAAGCTTGTGATACTTGTAGCAATCCAAAGGAGTAAGCGATGACCCGCGTGTTTATAGAGTACGTTTCTCGGTGTCCTGTCTTTCTACCTATACTTATAACGACATAAGGGGACATCGCCGCCTTCCTTTGCCATTTTGTTTTCTTGATTGGTAAGAACTTATAAGGACTCAACAGTTCATGAGAATTTCAGATACGCATACACGTCCAGACAGAGCAGAAATGAATTGTGTTTATTTACGACCTGTAAAGCCTGCTTAAGGAGGTATTGAAATTATAAACAAAAGTTAGGGGTAAGATACCTTGATGTCACCATTGAGCCCCTTTCCACTCTTCTACGTCATTAACCAATTTTTTCGAGAAATGATATATCGGAATGAAGGGAAATGGAGAAATCAAGGAAAATACCAAATCTGTGGATTCGATTTATTAGAGAACTTGTGGAAGAGGTTGTAAAGTTTGTCACACAGGACGCGGACGGCGAATCGCTATCTCGATCTTATGTGTAACGTGGGCGTCATTTTACGGGGGCTTTAGTAGACCGCGAGCGACGTTCAGGACCTAAACTTCTTAAAACTTCGTCATCCTTCTACATAAAACGCAATAATACCAAATCATTATAAATTAGGTAGTGATATCAGGTAGGCAAATATTGCGGTAGTACTCCGGTCCCATAAATTGCGTACATTAGAGCGCTTTTAACAAGCCCTCATGCTTGACAACCCAAGTCCCATCCTTCGGGAATCCAGGCGCGTCGCCCACCGAGCCCTCCCAACCCGCTGCCATGTAACCGATCGCGTAGAGAAAACTGCCGCCTCCAGGGAAGTAAGGAGGCGGTGATGGGTCTAAGTTGAACAGTCAGTTTTGGATACTACCTACTTATGTAGTAGGAGACAATGATGACCAGTTGAACACTTACTAGGACCAGATCGAGTGGGCATACCCGCATCGTCGAATGGCCAGTAGCCGTAGTTGGTTATGTGGTAAATGGCACGCTCGGGGTTTCCAACTCTTGCGGAATTGATGGCAAGGACGGATCGGCCCCATCCACGGATATTCTCGTCGGTCCAAACCTCCCACATCTTATTAGATGTCCTCAAGCCAACTTCGGGGTCAACCTTATAGCCTTTAGCTAACGACTTTGGGATTAATTGAGGGCATTACGCCAGGACGCGGTGAAGAGATTCTATCCGATCCCCGATCGATAGAGATGAAGCCTTAGTAGGCCCCGAGGCACGTAGAAAGCTTTTTGGAGACAGAAACAGTAGCGAAGAATTACTTACCGCCGGTGTATCAGGGAGAATACCTTGAAGCATAATAACACTGCGCGGGTCTTTGCTGAGTTTGGGGTCCTCCCACCAGGAGCTGTTCAGTCCCGAACCTTCCCAAGGGATGTACATGCCATCGATCTGGGGCGGAGGAGCTAGATTCGCTGCGACGATGCCCCATTTCTCGGGAACAGATTGGCCTAGCTTCCTCTTCCACTCAGCGGCCGCATCTAGACCCCAGCGCCAATATGCAATCTCATAAGCTAGATTGCGGGTCTCCAACGGGAAAGAGTTCTCTGTCACCCCCTTCGAGGGCGGCCCGAGATCGTAGTGTCCGGAAGTCTCATTATACCACGCGAAAGACGCCATGTAGTCAGCAGTCGCTGTCAGGACGCGATTCCATTCCTCCAATGTTTTGCGTGTTGGCTTGGCCTGGTAAGCAAGGTTTGCCAGATACATAGGGTGAGGTTGTTGCCACATCAAGTACGCACGGGTTTCGCCGGGCGCAATTCCTCCAGTACCAAGTTCCGTCATCTTAGGCCATCTAGCACCCTCCCAACCCATCCGCTGGGCTCTAGCTTTTGAAGTGGGCATCAACGTCTCATACATCGCCGGGAAGATCTTGTCAAAATACTGCTGTCTTCCCCATGTTGCCCAGTGAGCACAATGCCAAACAACCATCTCGAGATGGAATTTTCCCCACCACCCATTATAAACGAGTCCGCTTTCCTGGGGAATCTGACCCGTAGCTGCGCTATTCACCCTCATGTAGTACTGGGTCATTATGATCCGGCGCTGCAATTCGGTAGCGTTAGAGTTTGATGACTCAGTGAGATCGACGAAACCTCCTTCACTCCAGTACTTATTCCAGGCGATGGGGTTGCGCTTTCGAATAGCTGATGGCGAAGCAGGCAATTCCAGATTGAGAGAGAAATGAGCAGTGAACGAGATCGAGGCTGGTGGCTTCCCATGACGAGAAGTCGTCGCTGGTGAGAGCGTGTACCGATGAGCTGTGATTTTGGTAGAACCGTGGGGTTCATTGCGAGTTAACTTTAACGGGTGTCTGCAAGGCCATCGAAGATTCACGTAGTAAGTTGTATCCTGCAGCTCATGGTGTATGTGAGCAACTCCGTCTCGGGGCCCACCAGGCACTGTCACAATGGTCGTAGTATGATTTAAGGGGAAATCGTAGGACCCCATGAATATCTCAAAGTCAGAGGAAGCGGTCACATTGTGCTTTGGTGGGTATGGGAAGTCGAACTCGACTTGAAGATCTCCGCTTGAGATAAGGTCTGATTCGATCTGGAAAGCGACGGCGTCGGATTCAAAATCCCCCTGGGTCACTACCTTTACGGCTTTCCCATTGATCTTGAATATTGACGTGATGACACCATTCCATACGTCCAGTTCTTGTCGTGGCTCCGTAATCAGTGACCGCGCTAAAGTGTCGCCTTTGTACTTTAGGCCGATACGCCCTAGATTAATGCGATTGGGGTTTGCAGTAAGCCACTTAGATACTTCAGGCAGGTTCGGGTCTTCCAGATCGTAAGAGGTATTTTTACCGTGAGTCAACACTTCTACGCCATGATAGTCGTTAAGCTTTTCACTACAGAGTAGCCAGTTAACCTTCGCCGTAAACAATAGAATACCGCTATAGCACAGAGCACTAACCCATTCGTTGGCAAGGAATCATTGTGCCATCCCCAACTTGACAGTGTGTTGAAGGGTATGAACGTCTGCATGCCAGTATTGTCGACATTGAAGGCAAAGTCCCCATTGCCAACTTGAAGCGGGGTTGTTTCGTTGGTGATCGCATCTGGAAGTTCTGAACGAACCACGTTGAAGCGAGAGACTACGGCACGTCTGTGATGTGTCAGTCTCGTGATTGCGCAAAGATTCTAACCTACCTAGAAAGAACTCACCTATTGATTGCCGCCAAGGCTAACACAGGCAACAGAAGGAATAGCAGGAGGGGTGTCATGTTGGGTCATCCATGTGAGTGTCCACGAACCTCTTCCCTATCATCTTGATGCTGCTATTTGCTTCCATTACAGCAATATTTATTTGTATTCTATCGCTCTAGCCTTTCGGCATAAACATGACCGAATTGCCCAGTACAATTTCTTTAATCAGAATCCTTGGTCCCATTAAGCTTCTGGGCATTTGGGGTAAACAGTCAAAGCATCAGTGGCAATCCGGGGATGTGGGGAAGCTAGACTATCTTCATGAACTGAGCCCTTGGCTTTTGCGGCGGTAGTTGACCTCATGGTAGCAGAAGCGACGAGCCTCAGACGTTAAGCGAGGTGCTTAACCAGATTTTGGGGTCGCCTTCTATCTGATGAATTACACCGAGAGATGCGAGTTCATTCCTACCTATGTAGGTCATGCATGGTTGACCTTGTGCTGAACTCGGCATTGAAAAGGGTAGCCCTTTGGACTCATAGCTACATATACCTACGTATCATAGACACCTAAGGCACCTAAGTAGTAGCGATTAAGACGTCACGTTGGCCGCAAAAATCGAACAAAATAATCGGCGCGTGCGAATTTTATGTGATTGAGAACCAATTGTTTAGGTTAGTTGTCATTCCATGCTCCCAGAAGCATCAGGTACCAACGATTTCTCTTCGTTGCTCCGACGTCCCTAGGCACCTAACCAGGTGCTGATCCGATAGGACAGATCTCCAATCGGCTATCATACCTGAATTATTTTCACTGCCAGGTAACGCATCCCTGAAAGCTCTTTGCCTGTCCCTTTCTCCTGCCATTTCGCGTTCGAACCCATATGAGGAGTACTTGCGACATAAAAAGGCAGAAAGAATAATCAAGATTGATTTACTAATCAGCATAATTAATTGGATTTTTAAGTCAAGGATGAGATCTCTTGGACCCGGAATTCGGGAACTTGGGAAAATTAAGTCCTTCTGCTTTCTTGGCGCACGTGGATCCCGACTTTGAAATTGCATACATACATATTACTATCGTGGCTTAATCAGGTACCTAGGTACGTATGAAGAGAAGGAGGCAACTCTTAGTGGCGGTTTTGAGTAAGGTAGGTAGTTACGCATAGTGTCAAGCCTAACGCGAGCGTTATATTTGTAACGCCCTTTGAGAAGCGGTTCAGCCTTCGAGATCGTAAACATAGAACATAGCAAGGACATAACAAGGGAGCTCACATGTTTCTAAATAAGACCAAGCGAACCGGCACTATATAGATAGTAATATGCAGGTAATCATTCGTTTGTTTCATCTGATGGCGCCGTACCTGAAATACGCCAGAAACAGCAGTTGGTAGCTTTGTGGGTATCAACTGAAATTAGTTTAGGGGTGTTCAGGATCATGGGGGTCGCAACTATTTCATTGGCTCAGCCGTTCGCATGTTCTTTGCCCTGGTCAGCGATTCGCCCGAGCTTCCCTTTTCAACACTACGGTAGCTTTTTCTTTCTGCTGACTTGCTCTAAGGTGAAATGATCGACACTAGCCCCGCCGCAGGGTTGCTGACGGCGTAGATGGACAATGTTGGTTCATAAGGGGAAGGTTATATATATTTCAATACGGAGGAATAACAGGATAGCATTCCTCAGCGCGTCGTTCTTTAGTCGTTTTCTTTTCACATTCATTTGCATAAAATCGACGGAGACTTGGTGGTCAGAATGGCGAGAGTATCTATTATCGTTGCAAATGCTGCGCTGGCTGCTGTTGTTTCCGCGCTAGACCTCAATGTAGATGATCATGCTTCTATCAAGGAGATCGCAGCCCAGGTTGCAAAAGGTCTTTACGTGTACCACGACCCTAGTTCGACAGCAGGCCAGTTTAAACAACCCGAGCCATGGTTCTGGTGGGAGTCCGGTTCAGCGTGGAACGGTCTGATGGACTACACCATATACACAGGCGACAAAACGTATCAAGCCGATATCCTATCTGCCATTTCAAAGAACCTCGGGCCCAACTACGACTTTGTCCCACAAGAACAGAAGAATTGGGAGGCGAATGACGACCAAGTGTACTGGGTGTACAATGCGCTTACCGCATTGGAGTATGGCTTCGAGGAACTTCCTTGCGCGGCCAAGACCAATGCAGCTGGTGATTGCGCCAACTCCTGGCTGGCCATCGGCACGAATGCGTTCGAGGACTTCGTCACACGATGGAACAAAGACAGCGCCACTTGCGGGGGTGGGCTCAAGTGGCAATATACAGAGACAGCGAATGGGTATTACTACAAAAACTCTGTCTCCAACGGCGGCTTTTTCCAGACTGCGGCTCGGCTCGCACGATATACGGGAAATCAGACATATGGCGATTGGGCTACTAAAGTGTGGGATTGGTCTACCAGCGTCGGTTTTGTCAGTGCCGACTTCCACGTTTTCGATGGTGCGGGTGACGACAAGGATGCGAATTGCTCGGCGATAAATAAGGATGAATGGTCTTATAACATTGCGTCCTATCTCCACGGCGCCGCGCATATGTACGCCTTTACTAATGATTCGACATGGGAGTCTAGAGTGCAAGGTCTGGTCAAGGCAGCCCAGAGCACATTCTTCGGGCCTACACCCAACGCCACCGACGTGATGTACGAGCAGAAATGCGAGCTACAGTCGGCGTGTAACGTGGACCAGACTAGTTTCAAAGCCAGCCTATCACGTTGGCTTGGGAAGACGGCGGTATTGGTTCCTAGCGTGAGAACGACTATCGAGACCTTGCTTAAAGCGACGGCTCAAGGAGCTGCATCAAGCTGCAGCGGCTATGGCAACGCGACATGCGGTGTTCAATGGTATACTGGTGGTTTTGATGGCCAGTCAGACTTGGGTGTTGAGCTAAGCGCGCTTGAAGCCATCCAAAGTCTACTAGCAACGAGTGCGCCAGAATTTGCAGTCAAATCTTAGAGGTATCCCAAACAAAAATTGTACATAGTTTTTACTTATGGGGTAGCTGTAGGATAAGCTCTTCTTAAGATATAGCTACACTCTGTATATATCAATGGTATGAAATATCAGACCACCAGGCTTTTGGCTTGTATCTACCTTAGGTGATTGGTTATACTCATGCTACCTTCGCTGTTGCAACATGGTCTTTATGCATGTCTCTCTTTCTTATATATCTACCCTCCCTACATTTTAAAGAGTTGTCTCAGTTTCTATCGAAGGAGATAGGCAAGGAAATAGATACACGGGGAGAAGCAGGCTCTTATTAGTGGCTTCCTACAATAACACCACATTAAAGCTACTTACACCAGCTTGGAGAAGCAATAAAGTTGTGCCCCAAGAGATTATAATACCCACCATTTATATACTAGTCTCTAAATATCTGTTTCAGTATATAGTAAGATGCCTGAATGAAATGCAAAATGTATACTACAGGGGACATGATTATGTGCTACTAAGTAGCTATATCTGACATAGTAGCAAACGCAGCAACCTAGATCTGTCAAGCCAAGCCTTCAGTGTAGAACACATAAAATACCTACAGAAGCCCGTACTATTTTATTTTGATTAAAAAAGCTCATTCGACATCTCTCTACAACCCTCCATTCCGTTGACACGAATATCTACTCGAACATATCTGTACCCCGTCAATGCTGTGCGTGTAAAGGATCTCTTTACTACGAGTCAGGCTCTATTGCAGGGACTTGGGTGAGGAGTTAACTTGAGTCACTCGGCAGATTCCATGCAAAATGAATTTGTATCGGACCGATGGGCGAGAACAATATTGATCAAGGGACTCGTGAGTTCTCCTGGCTTGCATGCTTGCGTTCCGTCGAGTGTCATGTGTTTCTTTATTTTTCTTCAAATGCCTCACGGGTATCTTTCTTCTTAATGCGCAGACTATTGACGTCCATTCAAACTGCTTGGTAACCCTACCTCGATGTATAAGACGACCCAGCTTATTATGTAATCCGGTTCGTCCACACATTTTATTCAATTCCCCGGACCTCCTAACAAACCACTATATGTTAGGTACGCAGCAATGTCCACTGATAAGACGAGCTAACGGCTGAATATTTAAAAATGATTGGTATATCATATTGTAGTCCTCCTTCCGCACTGTAGACCGGCAGCCCAAAGTGGTAAGCTGGTCTTACATGAACGCCACCTCTAGAAACATTGTACAGCCGCGTATACATGGTTAGGTACCTACCTCTCATCGATATTGAGAATCTGCTCTAATATCTTCGGAATGGGTAGGCCAAGGATTATTTAAATGGGCTGCACATTGCTACTCAGCTCCTAATCCGATTATCTGCACTACCACACCCTGCGTTTCGCTTCCTTGAGTGTTAGTGTTAATATCAATACGGGTAGCTACATCATGCGTAGAACGGCCATGTAAATCCTCGAGAAACGTACATGTCTATTTCACGCCCTCTGCACATCCTAAATTATCTGACGTATCTTGTGTTCTTGTCTCACAGTACATCTTCCTATCGTCATCGTTCATGATTCTAGACCCAAGGCGGCTCTGAACTCTTCAGATATTATGTAGCTGTGTCAGCCACATTCACATTATTCTTATCGATTTTACCTTTAAAACATGTATCGGCATTTAAGGGTTTCTCAAGATGCGAACAAGTATCCTTATCCTAGGAAGCTAGACACCCAGAGGCCTAATTCTTTCCCTTGTGTACTCTGTACAACATCCCTCAGCCGGGAACCCTATCTTCTCTATTAGTGCCGGCAGTTTCCTTGTGCCGCACGATATCTTCCCGCCGTTATGTTTTAGAAATTGAGACACATACATTTCACAATGTAACCCCAGGTGGCGACCTGATTGTCAGGTTAAGTGGGCATTGGAGAGTGGCTTACAGGCCAGAAGTACAGATAATGCTGTGGAAAGAATGAGAGCGTGAAGTCCACCGCGGGATATGCTACATTTTTTATTCGTTCGTCCTTCCGTTCGAGACCGCGGACTGCATGTTCCCAGCCCCGATGATAGACATGTACGATCTTTTAGGATTCAGGGGGGTCATCCCTAGGAGCTCGTCGAGACGCATCTTTACCAATTTGATTTCACTCCTTCTCTGATGACTCTTAGATAAAAGGGGAGCCCAGGTCCCGTCAAAATTGTGACCACTGTGATACTATTAGTTTGATGGCCATTGCCTATTGCCTTTAATATTCATAATCGTATCACATGTTTTCAATGCTAAGCTCCGCTTATGGTCTGAAATACATTAAGGCTACTAACAACACTTAGCTACCTCGGAATCGAATAGTGAAACTACCTAGTCAGTCACGAAGTCCGTATATGAAATGCGATCTTATACTAACTGGCGCTTCTAGCCTCTTCCGCTCAAAATGGGTGCAAGCGAGAAGATCAAATGGGAGGAAGTCCAAATCTCGGCTGTCGATAGCGTCACTACTAGCGACAGCCATGAACTCGCCTCCCAATATACAGATAAAGAATATAAACACCTAAGGAGAAAGGTAGACAGGTATCTTCTTCCGCTGTAAGTGTCATTCCAAGCTCTCTGTTCTCACCCAAGCCCATAAGAACCCTTGTAATTAAGAGTAAAAACTCACAATTCCAAATCTATATGCAAATAAATTCGGATTAACACTCCTAACTTCAAATATTATAGGCTATGGCTTTGCCATGGGCTCCAACAAGTCGATAAATCTTGCGTTGCTACTCAAGCGACGTTTGGCTTACGTGAAGATACGGGTCTCGTTGGACAACAATACGCATGGCTAACAACAGTCTTCTACATCACCTACCTGTGTTTCGAGTTCCCATCTATCGTCTTGCTGCAACGATACTCGATGGGTCGAATTTTGTCGCTGTATATCATCCTTTGGGGATTCGTAGTGCTGTGCATTGGCTTTGCTCAGAACTTTGTGCAGCTTGTTACGCTTCGAGCACTCCAAGGCGCATTGGAGTGTTCTATAAGTCCCGGATTTCTTCTAGTCGTGGGAACTTGGTATACTACGAGGGAACATCCTTCACGAGCCTTAGTCTTCCAAAGCGCATTTGCTGGAATGACAATCATAACAGATGGAGCGATGTACGGAATCGGAACTGTTACTAATAGGAACCACGGTTTCCAGGCATGGAGATATATGTCCTTCGTCAGTTTTGCCCAGCGGGAAAAAAGACATAAGACACGAACTGACAACCTCATAGTTCCTCGGCGGTCTCACCATCCTTGCAGGAATGATTAGCCTTTTCTTTCTTGGTACCCCATCCGAAGTACGCTGGCTATCCGCAGACGAGAAAAAGATAGCTACGGCTCGTGTCCTGAGCAATCATACTGGACATGACCGAACAGGCATGAAGGATTGGAAATGGGAACAGGCGAAGGAATGCTTAGTAGATCCAACAGTATGTCGTTCCGATCGTTCCTGGCGATGTGACTTGAGTACAGTCGCTAACCTACTTACACAGTTCTGGTTCGCTGGGTTAAATTCTATATTAGGCGCAATTCCTAACGGCGCGTTGGGTTCTTTTTCAGGGATCCTGAACACTACTTTTGGTTTTTGTAAGCATTCGGATGCTGCTTTATTAAATTCATTACTGACCTGAGCATAGCAAATCTCGAAGTTCTTAAACTGAATATTCCAAGATGCATATTTGCACTACTATATTTCGCCTTGGTTGGGGTGATAGCCACCAAGAAGAAGCACACCCGCATGTAAGTACGCAAATATCGGCTTGAACACGATCTAATTAACATGTATTTAGGTGGATTATGATGCTTTCTAATATTCCTGCGATTGGCGGGCTTTTAGTCGTAGCAATTCTTCCTAACAAGCCAGAGTATAAATGGGTGAAATGGGGCTCATATTTCATGATAACTCCATTTATAACTGCTACGTTTTTCGCGTGGTCATTAGTCACATCAAACGTCGCTGGGCGGACAAAGAGAACAGTCATATCCACAATCACTTTCATGGGGTATTGTATTGGAAATATGACTGGCCCTCAAATCTTCCAAGCCAAGGACGCGGTAAGGTAATCCGCAAGGGTACTGAGATTATTACTGACGATGCATAGCCTAGATATATCCCCGGCCTCATCGCATGCGCTGCATGCTTACTAGCTCAGGTTATAGTAATCTTTCTATGGAGACTTCTCTTCGTCAGAAGGAATAGGCAGGTTGATCAACGCATGAGAGAACTGGGAATGTCGGAGGAGGACAGGGTTAAGGCCGGTGAAGAGATGGGAGAACATGATCGTACCGACCTCCAGAACCCATTCGTAAGTTATGATACCCACGAATATTGGCCTGAGCTAATGATTTGCATAGTTTCGATACGTAACTTGAACGCTTCTCTCAGAAAAATAATGAAACTCTGAGGTGGGGAGATATTGTATGGCTTGGAATAAATAGGTTCTCTCCAGAAACCAGGTTTTGAAGCTGGCTGGATTTAAAGCATAACAGGTATCGTTCAGTGCAGTCCACTTCAAACTCTTCACATCTCCTATAAATACCTGTAATAACATAATAGAAACCACTTGTTCAAAAAGAAGAAAACCTTCTAGGCTATATTACAAGGCGCCTGGCATTATAAATCCGATAGCGGTGACTTTGATAATGTAGTGCTCATGTGTAGTTACCCGGTTACCCCTATAAGTCTCCATATAGAATAGATGAGTCAGCCGGAAACTTTTCGGAAACTCCTCGTGAAGTTATATGTGACCGACACCATATTAATTTCCCGTTTACTTCAATAAAAATGTGCAGTAATCATACAAAATGCCATTGACGCTATCATTGTGTACCTTATTACTAAAAGGGTCTATCTTGAGACGGAAAAGTCGCGACCACACTCACCTACTCTCTTACAGAAATTCAGAGAACTTGGAACCCTCAGCTATAACGATAACAAAATTTACTTCTAATACGACGGGAAACGTAAGAAGCAAGATGTCTAAGGAGTCACACTTCCGGCTAAATGCTTCTGCGTACGAAAAGAACGTCGGTGGTACAAGCTCACGCCTTGCCGCCGCCGCATTATCCTTCTTGCCCCTAACAAGTTATACTTCGTCAAGTCACATCTTGGACTCGGCGTGCGGGCCAGGGATTGTGACTAAGCTCTTATTATCCCCATTCCCGCCGGACGCCTCCGTCCCCGGATTACCAATCGTGCCGCCACCGCGAGTGACCGGTATCGACTTTTCCCCGGCTATGATCGAGCACTTCATTGCAAACAAGGAAGCGCTTGGCTGGACGACTGCCTACACGTTTGTCGCAGACTCGCAAGACCTTTCCCGGTTCAAAGATGCCGAATTTGACGCTGTGGTCATGAACTTGGGCATATTCACCCTCAGCGATCCGGTAGCTGGTGCAGCCGAGATGTATCGAGTACTAAAACCTGGTGGCCATGCTGTAATCACGACGTGGAAGACGCGGCGGATGGTAGAGGTGCTTCAATGTGCCGTCGACGCCATCCGGCCGCATAGTGGACTGAAGCCCTTGTACATGGCCCCCGAGTGGCTAACAAAGGAGAAGCTTTTAAGCGTTATGGAAGCAGGCGGGTTCCCCAACGATCATATCAAGATTTCTGCGAGTAGCCCAAATTGGGAATGCGGATCTGAGGAGGGGATCGTGAAAGCGTTGAGTTCGCCAATGTGGACGGCCAAGCTTTGGGAAGGATGGAGCCCTGCCGAGATAAGTCGTTGGGATGATGAGCTGCGAAATCAATTGAGTGATGATGAGAAGAAGACGGGGACTTTGGAAATGTCTGCGTGGATCTGTACATCACGGAAAATCTGAGTAGATGATACGCTTAACAATGCGCATCTTTCCCCGATCTCCCCGTGTAATCCCTAACTCGACTCCCGAAAGTTTGGCACCAGGCTTCTATTAGAATGCATCACAGATCCAATATAGTTAGTTCATCTTGAATTTATATCATCGTCGTTGTTTATTCCTTAGAAGGTCAGTCCAAAACATATTAATTTGCTAGCTCTTGGCGTTTTATTCTATTTCTTTATGCATATCAGGTACGTACCGGTGTAGGGTTACATATGACCCTTGCGTCGCATGTTGGTACCTACTATGGAGGAAATCACACTCGCCGAGTCTCACTCTCATTGCTGTGCCACAGTTCTGCTTCTAGCAATCCTGCCCACGGCGTATATAGATAACTTGACTATCCCGCTCGTCATCTTTTGGAAAAGAGTGTTCTGCATGCAATTGTGCAATGTCGCCACGCCGCGCCCACCACCACGATAACGAGCTCATATCGCGACTAAACGATTAAACTGGCGGTGTTTCTCGATCTGCGCTTGTTGTTAGTGTCTATTCGTTGCTTTGAGAATGGCCCCTGTAGAGTCGCATGTCGCTGTCGTCCCTGTCCCAGACTTAGGGCCGCATGTCTACGCTAATGACGGGTAGTTCCAATCATGTATCCTAGAGATCTCCCTAAACTAATCGTCGCATAGGCCTCTAGTATCCCAGGAAGGCATAAGATCTGTCTTTGGCGGCTGTCTGGTAGCCCAAGCCATATCAGCGGCCGCTACAACTCTCACAGAAGCCTTTCGAGTGTACTCTTCGCAATCCTCATTTTTATCGCCTGTCGATGCTTCCAAAAAGGTGATATATCGAGTAGAGCGCACTCATGATGGACGCGTCTACTCTACCCGAATTGTGCGAGCAACTCAGGTCGGGTCTACTCAGGATGAGTTGTGCGTTTATGTCGCCGTGCTTTCCTTCCAGAACAGCGACGCACCTGTAGGCAATGTCTTACAGTATGGTACTCCTATGCCTGACTTAGACAACGTTGCCCCAGACGATTTGAAACCGCATGATACGCAAAGATTTCAACAGGCCATAGTCGAACGATCTGTGCCGCTACTACAGCTCAATCATGAAGATAGGCCTTTTGATTTTCGGTTCCTTGGGATGGAAATGGGAGATGACCCATCGCAATGTCGTATCCGATCCTTCGTTCGCTCCCCGCCACTCTCAACTGATAGCCCTTTAATCCATCTCGCTGCATTTGGGTATATGTCGGACGAGTACGCTTATGGGGCGGCCTTAGCTGCGAATCCTCGAGAATTAGGGAAAGGCATGAAAAATTTCGCCATGGGCGCCTCACTGACCCAAAACATTTCGTTACATGACCCGCGGGCAAGAGTAGACGAATGGATGGTTATGGAGCGAGATACCTCCTGGGGGTCTGATGGGAGAGTTCTCGTTCACCAAAGGGTATGGAACCTGCAAACTGGGAAGTTGGTGATGTCTGGCACACAGGAAGCTTTGGTTCGGCTCAAGGGAGCCAAACTGTAACATACCATTCCGACCATTTACTACTCACCTCAAGTATGGGAATGGTCATTACCTCGGAGAGACTTAAGCGGAATACAATATCCATACATGCCATCACGACAAAGGATCGTGTCAATGAAGTTGCCAAGGATTCTAGTAACAAATTCAGCCAAATGATGATGTTAAGTCTAGACACAGATAGCCGTTGCCGACATACGGCGTGAGCCCCTTAATGGTCATTGACCTCTACGTACATGTATGTAATGGAATCAGAAAAACATCCAAGTAAGCATCCCCTATTCGACGTCATGGGGTAAAAGCAATCCATTGCCGCTATCGATACACCGTACCTAATTATAGTGCGCACAGCGCTAAAACCCGCTGTATTGATAGGAGCTATAGCGTATGGCCCCTCTAACTTATAGCGACCAACTTGACCAATTAAATCGCAAAGGCCCTTTACTGGGGCTATGTACCTAAGCCCGCAAATAATTATAGTGGGAGACTTTGGCAGCTTGCTGGATGGCTCGGTAAAGTAACACTGTACATGTTCCCCTATTGCAACAGTACCTGAAACCCCTCAGACATAGTCCCCTTATCAATCTCACTATCCCTCAACGAAATAATTCTTTCAGGCTCGACCACTTGGCCAATGTATGTTGCTCGAATTGAATTGGTTAATAATATCTTGAGCCGCGGTCGAAGCATGTCGTCGTGCACCATTTTGTCTAGTTCGCGTACTAAAAACAGCAAATCCTCCTTCCATTCTTTCCGTTCATAGAGCGATACTCCGTCGATAACGCAAAAGACTGTGACTGAAGATAACTGATTGATCAATTCCCAGAAGCTTTCGCATAGGACACTCATGTCCAGGCTTTGTAGCCCGTGCTGCCATCGTCGTGAGTTTACGAATTCAAGACTGAGGTGCCCATAACTATCAAGAATGATTAGCAATTGCGACAGAATGCTGCGCATTATCCTGTGTGGTCCGGGTGCTATATCTCTCGCGCCCATATTCTCGCTACAGAAGAAATACAAGGGTGCCGCGCATCCAATATCAAGAAGGTTCGCCACGAAATTCGCACAAACCAATGATAGAGGAGAGATCTTTGAATTGCTCGGAGTGGTAAGGTTACCGTTGACAACTAGTAGGTCTGGATCTTCCGAGGAAAGCCAGTCACAGAATTCGTCTCGTTTCCGAAGGTATGAGGCTTGACCCTTTGAGATCGTGGTAAACTTATGATCCTGCTTCAATACATACTCGAGATCATAAGTCGCTTTCGAAGGATCAACATCGAGTATCCTCAGAAATTCGTCTAATGATAGAAACGATTGAGACTGCCGTAAATTTCTCTCTTCCTCCGCCCGCTTTAGTACTTCTCGGATCGTCTCTCGCAGGCGGTGGTCAATAGATTCGCCGCGTTCCGTAAGCAGCTTTAGTAGTGCGTTTTTGGGTTCGATTGCAGCCATGATCTCTTTCTTGTCTTCTTCTTGTTTAGATAACGCATATTCTTGTAGGGCGACTGAGTATTTCTGTTTTTCCTGTATCGCCGTAACATTCTGGTGGGTACGGGCAGTGGTCAATTCGGTGAGACTAGTTGTCAAGTCATCAAGCCCCTTCACCTTCCGCTTAACGCGGTCGAGGCTCTCCTCAATCTGATTTCCAGTGGTCTGCGTCATAGTGGGCGCAAGCAATCTACGCTCTAATCATATATTGTTAATAGAGACCTTCTCATTGCCTGGTCGAGGTACTTACTCAGCTGTTTATGAAGCAACATCTCAATAAGGCGAGGAAGCTCTTCCAGTATTGTCTCATAAAGCTGCTTTACGCATGCTTCGACTCGAGTCTCCGATGGGAACGCAGTCAATTTGTCGGCTGCTTTCTCCAAGATGGTCGGAATGTCACCAAATGCGATAAGGATGCTCTCTCGATTACGTTCTGCACGCCTTGTAGCCTAACATTCTTGTCAATATATGCACATACTCAAAGTTCCAGATACTTACAAGAAATAAGACTGCCAGACCACCATTCAAGACACTAAGTCCGTTCTCGCTAGGGATCAACTTCAACCACGGATTAAGGTCGTCTCCAATGTTTGCGACTACCCGTCGCGCCTTTCTATACCATTTTGTTTGGCGAAGATCGCTCTCTTGCTTGAGCTTGTCGAGCTGATTCAATACATCATTCCAAGTGCAGTTCTTGGGGTCGCAGTCAAAAGGAATCTTAGCTGTGTTCATCGCCTCTATACATTTGTCGAGAGTTTCTTCCAAAGTGCTACATCCCTCTCATTAGCAATCCAGACGTTGATCAACGGTAATTAATGAGCATCCGGTGCGATTACCTATAATTCTGTCTTAGAACATATTGCTGCTTTGCTTCCACAAAATGAGAAGGCACGGCGATGACTGGATGAATAGACTCAGCATTTTCATTGATGAAATTCCTGGCGATATGCACCGGCTTTCCGGCACGTATGCTGAGCTCCATTATATTCAATTATCCTTGCGTATTATCAACCACTGTTCCTGAAAATAATAAGGTTCTGTCATGAGTTAGGTTGGAGAAATTTTTCTTAGAAAGAGATGTCTACCTCCTACCATATAGGTAAGCATACCTTAGTACTATCCATATATAGACGAAACACAGCCTGCTTGTCTTTACGACGGCAGAAGCAACTAATCCTTGGCAACTATTGGAGACTATCACAATCAAGTGGCTGGGTAGCATTAAGAATATAATAGATGAGACCGTTAAGCGACGTGGCCGCTTATCTTGCATACGCCGACCTGCGCTCCTACCAGAGCCTGCTTCTCCCAAGCAATGATCCCCAATCAAAGTTCTCTTCCCGAAATTGTAGCATCAGCTGCAGCTGACGTATTCTGAATGGGAGGGGTGGAGGAAGGGGGGGTTATAGCTTAAGGCGGCTATCAGTACAGAACACCAGCTACCTGAAACTTCGCTTGCCGCATTATTGAAATCTCTTCTCTCCTCTCAATACATCTCACCTGCTCATCTATACATACAGCTGACATGGGAATATAAAACCTTATCTCCTCTACACCAACTTTGATTTTTTTTTCTCGATTCTGAACATCAAGCATTGGACCGTTAAATTCATATATCTAAATTCGGCACAATGGAGACCGGCAACGGATACAATAGCACGGATGAACTTCAAAATTTGCTGAAAAAAGTTTCCCACCTCGAGAAGGCCGTAACAGGAGACAGTCCTCCGGAACAGCGGAGCTTAGCAGAGAGGATCGCCAGTCTCGAAAACGAAGTAACGCAACTCAGGGGTTCTAATCAAAACAAGGACAAAACTGAAGCGACAAACAATACTCTTCCCAAATCCACAATCCCTGAAGTTCGGAGGGTTGCCTGGTCTGACTTCAAGAATTGGTACAATGAAGATGATGCTCGATACGCCATTGAAGCATTGTATGTTGGTGCGGACTTAAGTGACGAAATCCGACGAGAACATCAAAGACGTAGGCGTTCGGCAGCCTCTCAGACCCCTGAAGCATCCTCAAAACAGATCACCGACCAGGAGATGAGCCGACGCTGGATCTATCGCATTCGCGTACAATCCCGCGCTGTCCTTGCGATACTCTCCCAACATCTTAGGCAAAACTGGGACGATGAGATCAGAACTTTCATTCGTCCTTTCAGGCCACTTATATCCCTCCATGATAATATGAAGGATTCATTAGCTGAGCTGGAGCGAAAATGGGCTGACCAAGAGAAAATTGACGCCGACTTAGTCAAGCAGACAGTGAATAACTCAGAGCCAAATAAAGATGAGACGATAACAGATACACCTAGTACCTTAGAACCCACAAACACCCTAACTTCTCCAGATACTGACGGCTGCCAGAAGCTACATGCTCCTGAAGATAGCATCATAGCTCTGAGGGAAATGCGTTGCTATATCAAGTTTATGGAAGATGAGGTAATGCCTATTCAGTCTCGTCTGGCCAGCTGTACCGCGGAAAACCCTCCTAAGGTACGCTGGGACGATCTCTGGTGTCTTTTCGAGCGGGGACAATATGTATTTACTCCTGTCGATCCCAGTAAGAGGATAGGAAATATCCGGCAGCCTGATCAACCGCAGACGCCAGGCTGGCAAACAGTCAGGAAAGTCTTAGCGACGGTCGGCCCGAAACCACGTTTAAAAACCCCGGGTAGACAGCGGCGGAAGAAGAAAAAGTCAGACACAAACAAGGATGACGACGATTCAGATGACGATGATGATAATAACGACTCAAATGATTGGTTCATCTGCGAAAGTGATCCGGAGCCAGAGAGAGGTAGTTACACTCTGGATCTCTGGTGTTATCACATCGACTATGATGGGCGAGCATTTCGGCCTGTTTTTGATTTAATATCGATTGATTACTACCATGGCGAGAAGGAAGTCGATTCTTTAGTGGCATATCCACTGAAGTTCGCCCGCGACGAGCAACAAATACTAAAACGTCTTCGCTCCCGAGGAGAGTCGTTTAAGAAGTACATCCACACTTCGAGGTCATTCTACAGCGGAAGATCATTGGATGATAAGGACGCCCGCCATTACGAAGGTGAAGTCATCATTGACTTTGAGGAGGCATTAGTTCACAAGCCTAACTGGATGCCCAACTGGCTTATGTATACGACCTTCCGCCCGGAATTCCCTTCTACCCTGGATGACTTCCCTATCAAGAAGTGGACCCGAACAAATGAGAAAACCTCCGCCCTAGAAGTATCAGAGATCCTTCAGAAGGATGATGGTGTCGAGATCGCTTCATTCAATGATTCTTTGAGGGAGGACTGTTTCCTAGTGGCCTGGAAGGAATGGGATAAGCCCGGGCTCGAGACGAAGCCACCTGCGATTGAGATTGTTGACCCCGTGCTCCTCCCTCAAAGGCTATTGGCTTATTTCTTGCGGGAACGAAAGTTCTGCAAAATCGATGTAAACTTTCTTCAACCGGTACAAAAACAGATGGCCTTCGATGACCTCAAGATTGACCCGAGAAACAAAAGGCTAGTGAGATCACTCGTCCACTCGCACTTCCAGAGTAAAAAGACGGAGAAAATCGGAGGGTCTAAGCAAATCACCCAAGATATCATACAAGGCAAAGCCAATAACCTCATCATACTGCTCCACGGAGTACCGGGTGTGGGTAAAACGGCAACAGCCGAGGCCGTGGCGGAAGTCAACGACAAGCCTCTTTTTCCAATCACTTGTGGTGATCTAGGCCTTGAACCAGAGGACATAGAAAACAGATTGACGGAGATATTCCAACTTGCTAACAGGTGGAACTGTGTTCTACTGTTGGATGAAGCCGACGTGTTCCTTGCGGCACGTAGAACCGAGGACTTGAAACGAAACGCTTTAGTTTCAGGTAAGCATAGTCTCTGTAGAATCCTTTCTCAAACCATTGGTCGGAGTTGGGTCAATACTGACGTAGGTGAGGTAGTTTTCCTTAGAATCTTGGAGTACTACAACGGCATCCTCATCCTTACGACAAATCGAGTTGGAACTATCGACGAGGCGTTCCAATCCAGGATTCATACAATGCTATATTATCCTCGATTGACCTTCGAACAGACCAAAGAGATCTTCACAATGAATATCAAGAAATTGGAAGCCATTGAAAATCAACGCAGCCAAGATACCGGACAGCCTCCGATGAAAATAAACGAGCATGATATCCTCATCTTCGCTCAAGATCACTTTGAACGAGATGAGGATGGAAGATGGAATGGACGCCAAATCCGTAATGCATTTCAAATTGCCTCATCCATGGCACGGTATGAGTGGTTCAGAGAGAACGACGATACCGTTAATATCGAGGTGCCACCTATACTTAATGCGAAATACTTCGAGCGCGTCGCCTCCACAACCTATGAATTCAACGATTATCTGAAGGCTGCTCGTGGCAAGGACAATCCGGAGCTAGCTCATGAACGCAGTGAGCGCGCGGACCATTTCGAATCTCCCCGTACCATGTATCCAGATACTTGGTCACCTAGGCCAAAACTTTACAGGCGACCTCACCAAACACACTATAATTCGTACGGATCTCACGATGGTGGGCGTTCGCGACTCTCTACGGATACACGGGCAAGATACGACGATGATCGAGGTGAACATCCCTACGGTCATGGTCGCAATGCAAGTTACTCTGCTCGAGACTCCTCAAATACCCCGCCTCGCCGAGAAGGAATACGGGATTCCACGAGTCCGGGGTTCTCCGACCAAGGGAGTGCTCGCATTAGGAGGAACCCATCGCCTGAGGCTGAAGACCGAGTATTCCGAAGGTAGTCATGTTAGTTAGAGGACTGGATCATTTTCTGCATAGGTAGGTTGGGATGTTGGGATACCTGCGCGCAATGATATTAGAAGGATTTCTTTGGGCGGGGTGAGACTGGTACAGCATCGAGGAGTCTTACAACGTCGCTCTCTAATTGATTTACGAGATACGTGTTTATATGAGGTATACTAGTTGTGCAATCTTAGACTCTTATTGACTTCACTGTACTCACTTTAATTCATGTCTAAATCAAGAACCCCAGGAAAGGAGATTACAGAAGATAAATCGCACGTAAAGAGAGAGTAGTTAGGAGCACCTTAATATGTGAGTACCCAAATGAATTTATGAGACAAATGACGCTTACCTCTTCTAAGATTGGGGGCCAAAAGCCCCTTAAAGGTTCGACCACCACTAGACCCAGCCTCCCCGATTTAAGTCGACACTATATCGGCGATGTCGGTAAGGATGCTGCAACATGTCAAATTATGACTGGCTTTTTCTCTCTCGTTTCTTTGAAATGGGTAGTAAGTTCGTGATTTATGAGGAACAACGGTCAAGGACGGCATCCGTTGACTCTTCCGTACCTTAGAACTGAATTGGATGGGCGACTTTACGTGTCACCAATTTTCAGCTTTACTCATCTTTACAGGCAGCCACTAAGCCCTACTATACGTTACTAACCAGTGAAAAGGCCCAAATAGTCGCTCTCCAGACTAGTGGGTCCCCATCGAGTCGGATGGTTTGCTTTAACGCCTTGGGATCCGCCCTATCGTGGTCTCAAATTCCTGGGCGGCGACAAGATACCTACCTACCGGTTACACCTTTCATTATTTCAATTGAGCCTTCCCGATTAGCCTTTGACTATATTATATTGGGTATGTGCTTATATATGCCCGTCTGGACTTTTGTCATTACCTATTTGGTCCCGACAATGAGCACACACTCTTTCTCTTTTCTGGAAGGGCAAAAGCCATGCGACCCTCTCGCAAATGGCTATTAGCGACGGCTGCCGCTATGGCTGCGTTCCAACCTCAAACTGCCAAAGCAGATCTCGACATGGCACAATACGGGCCTTACGATTACTACGTTTCGAGCCCTATCATACCACGGCCCTGGCCCGACCAGTTCGAGACGTTCTATCGTAATAACGATAAGATGCTGACTAACATTTCGACGGGCATCTGCAACCTCACCTTGACCGATTACCGCGCGGCGTTCCATGCTCCTCGCGGCTCTATCGAAGCACGTAAGATGCTCTCTATCTGCAACCGCCACGAAGCCTGTATCTACGGGCAACTAGTCCCCAGCATTGCCCTCAATTACCAGGGGGCCAGCATCTTCCTCGGTCTTGCGCCGTACATCCTGTCTACACTTGGGCCCACTATAGCCGAACTCTCCGTCCTGTCCGTACACCGACCGTTTCTGTCTTTTCTCATCAGCCTCGGGGCACCAGTCTCGACACCGACGCGTGTATTCGACTTCGACGACCCGAGAGATATCATTAGGGGCAAGGCTAGAAACTTGGCGATTGATCGAATCGGCAGCCGCGCCGCCGTTCTGATCAGCGCTGTTCAATACGTGCTAGCAGCCGTTTCTGCAATGAATGTTATAACTACTATGGTCGCAGTAGGCAGGAATACAACTCTGGCGTGGGCCTGCACGACACAGTTTGCGCCACTCCTGTGGGCTGTGTTGGCTCCGTTCGTGGCCGTTGTTGCCATGGCGGGCACTTTGATGATTAAGTGGACACACCTCTCAGACGAATGCCGATATAACGAGAGCGGTTCACACGCTAAACAACTTAGAGAGATTGGGTATGCTCGTCGCCTGTCGTCACGTATTTTGACGAGTTTAAAGCATATAATGAGGAGTGAGGTTACCATCTGTGCCAACCGTGACGATCGGGCGTTCTGCCACACTAAGGAGAAGCATATCAAGATACCCAAGATAGCCGTGTTTCTTCATATTGCGGCTGGGTGTATGAGTTTCGTGCTATTTCTCTTCGGCACCGCCGTTCTCTCGGCGTTGCAGCTAGTTACCTTCATTGACGCGTTCGCTCGCATTATAGCGCGTCTGATCGCGTCATCCGTTATCTGCAGGCTGATACTGATTTTCGAGCTCGCTGGCTTGAGAGGGGAGGGCCCATAATATGACTTTAACGATATGATAGAACTCGCGTCAGGACACAAATCGGGAGCTATTAGACGGAATGATAGATAATTTGGAAAAGTGGTTGAGAAACGTTGTATTATGATGTTTTAGAGAAATATATGATCTTAATATGGCCCGTATGACCACATAGAGTACAATTTCGGTTTTCTGGGGACTCTCGGGAGACTAATTGGTATGGTGATCTTATGAAGCGGATGAACAGCGAATGGCGCAGATGACGTAAATGAAATGTTACAGCCTTAAGGATTATATATTTACCCGATGTCAGAAGTGGTTGCATTTGAAGTGGGAGTGGAAGCTAAGGTAGAAGCTGAGAGCTTGCTGGACGGTGGTGCCACTGTGGGCTCGATTTTAGCCGAGGCTCGCTCATCGTCAGCGAGTTTAGCGTTTATTAGTCTTACTGAGCAAGCTTCGGTGAACGTTCTGCATCTTCGCCAAAAAAAAAAAAAAAAAAAAAAAAAAAAAAAAAAAAAAAAAAAAAAAAAAAGATGAATAACACCAGTCGATGCGGATAGGTTCGTAACTGAGACAGTATAATCGTCTCCGATAAAAGAAAAAAAACACTTTCAAATAGTTGTCGCATCGAAAATATGTCGTCGTACATTTCAGCGTTCCGTCAAATCTTCCCCGGAAAACCTACGTACACCGAAAAGGATATACCGGATTTGTCCGGCAAAGTCTACCTAGTCACCGGGGCGAATACCGGGGTCGGGAAGGAGGTTACACGGATCCTATTCTCCAAGAATGCTACCGTTTGGGCGGCGGTTCGCAATGAGCAAAAGGGTCGCGACGCGATTCAATCTATCCGTGAAGCTCACCCGGAGTCCACGGGTAAGCTAGAGTTTTTGCTCCTCGATTTGAGTGATCTTACCACCATCAAAAAATCAGCCGAAACATTTCTAGCAAAAGAGAAGCAGCTCCATGTCCTATTTAACAATGCCGGCGTTATGATCCCCCCGAAAGGGAGCAAGTCGCCGCAGGGGTACGAGCTGCAGATAGCAACCAACAATCTGGGTCCATTCCTTTTCACCAAGCTTCTCACTCCGACGTTAGCCGAAACGGCCAAAGTCTCTCCAGAAGGCAGCGTTCGCGTTATCTGGGTATCATCATCGGCCGCCGAGCATCTCACTCCTGTAAAAGGCGGTATTGATCTGGACAACCTCGACTACAAGAAAGACATACTCTACGCGTATAAATATGGTGTTAGCAAAGTCGGCAATTACTACCACTCGACCGAGTACGCTCGCCGGTACCGCAAAGATGGTATCGTCAGTCTTGTAAGTGCTGCTAGGAAATTATGCGTAGATTGGCTTGGGAAAAAGGACGGTCCAATAAACTAACAATACCTATGACAGTCGCTAAATCCGGGCAATCTCAAAACAGACCTCGATCGCTATTGCAATCCAATCGAGATGATCTTTCGGAAACTTACAGTATATCCTCCGATCAACGGAGCATACACGGAACTATTCGCCGGTCTATCAGACGAGGTGACGCTCGAAAAATCAGGCGGCTGGAGTAAGTTTTTCATTGTATCTCGCTCTTTTTCATCTGAGTGCTAATGTAGATCAATTTTAGTCGTTCCATGGGGACGATTCAGCGATATAAGAAGTGATTTGCTTGAAGGATCGAAACCCCAATCAGAAGGAGGTAGTGGTATCGCAGAGAAGTGGTGGGAGTGGACGGAAGAGCAGGTGAAGCCTTATATGTAATTACAATTCATATTCACTTCTATCCATTGTATATGATTTAGGCAGAGAATGAGAGGTTCGGAAGACATTCCGGATATGAATGTACGACGCGAGATACGCGGGATGGAGCATGAAATAATTGGGATGCTGTGTACTTGAACACACCCGAGGGGAGATATAGGGTATGCATAGTGTTTTGTTTGTCTTTCTCGGTCTTGGAGGCTGAGCTGCGCAAACCGTACATAGGAAGCAAAATAATGAAGGGGCAAGCAAACGAGGCAGTGCCTAGGTGCATAGGATGACCACTAGATTAGGTATCTTAGGGACCTACCCCGTAGGGACTTTTAAAGCGATGGGAAACCTTAAGAGACCCGCATCCAAATTTAGTAACATCCAACGGGTGCTTACATAACTGGGCACTCAACATTTTCTACATATATGTAGCTAATTGGAGAAGCGACGGCACCATTGCAGCTAAGTCTACCTCCTAAGTTTACCTCACATACAATACAGTAGTACATCCATAGCATGTATACATTACGTCAGAAGCTGGCTTTACTCAGCCCCATGAGGTTTTGGGGAACTCCATCATAGACTTGGCATGAAGCCTCGTAGGGCTAAGGTTGTTTACTTGGCCTGCTTGGGTACATGTGAATGTCAATGAAGAAACTCCACCCTTGTCGCCCGAAGGATCGCGGCTGTGTCACGGCATTACTTAGATCGACGGCAACGAGCAGGGCTTATCGAAATTACCTTCTCTTCAGCTACAACCCCAAAATTCGGTAAGATCCAGTTAACACTTACTGTATCCAATAGAAACTACCGAGTCCTACCCTGATACTCGTTCAGGGAAAGGATCGACAATGCAGGAACACCACCTCGTCAACATCGCTAGAACACTCCTGATGGGGTCTTCTCACTCCAGCTCTAGCTCTTGTTTGCTGGCTAGTGCTCATCCCCAGCCTCTGCCTACGACGTACTTAGGTAATAGCTATTACCGCCTGTTTAATACCACATAGCTGGGCATACATATACTGGCGATCGTGCTCTTGCTATCCTGAACTCTTCCCATAACCTACCATCACGTCAATCTTAACAGGGGCAGGAAATAACACAATGGGTCGGTTATTCACTCTCACCCCGGCGCTCCTCGCGCTCGCGACTCTAAGCGCGGCGGCTCCTGTTCCTGCCCCAGGAACAGGTTCAGTCAAAAAAGATACCTCCTGCAATTCCACGAGTAGCATTTCGTGGGGTCCGTGTTCAGATCAATTCTCACCGAACGCCACATGTGCAACATATACTGTACCTCTAGATTGGTCAAACCCAGAGAATGAGACAATAGAGCTGGGCCTCGTGCGACTCGAGGCGCGCGACAAGAGCAACCGCATTGGAAACCTGTTCATCAACCCCGGCGGCCCAGGCGGGCAGGCGTCTAGCCTCGTCAGCTCTCTCTCGCAGCCAGGAGTCCTAGACCCGCAGATCCTCGACCGATTTGATATTATTGGTCTGGATCCACGGGGTGTCGGTCTCAGCACGCCCGTGCAATGCGATCCCGCGGCGTACAACAAACGCATAACCTGGTTCCCCAAAACGCAGGATGACTATGAGGAGCTGGTCGCATACAATAAGGCCCTAGGCGAGAGCTGCCGCGCAAAAACTGGCCGCTTGATCGACTTTGTCGACACGATTAGCGCAGTCAAGGACCACGAGGCCGTCCGCAAGGCGTTAGGTGATGAAAAGATCAATTTGGTGGGTCTATCGTACGGGACACAGCTCTTCAGCCAGTACGCCGAGCTGTATCCGGACAACATCCGATCTATCGTGCTCGACGGGAATCTGCAGCATTCCCAGAGCGAAGCCTCGAATTTAATCATCGAGAGCACCACTTACGAGGCCACGCTCAAGCGATTCTTCAGCTGGTGCACCAACGCCACCGAGGAAGCGTGTCCGCTATCCGGCCAGGACGTAGAAGCTAAGTACCTAAGCGTACTAGCTAAGGCCACCGCATCGCCCATCCCGGCCCCGGGCTGCGACGACAAGACGTGCCGCACCGACGTTAACGAGGAGGACATCCGCTTCGTCCTGCAGGGCGCGCTAATCTCACCCGCGTACTGGCCCGTCATCGCACAAGCGCTCATCGAGGCGGACGCCGGCAACGCGACCCGAATCTCGAAACAACAGCCCCTCGTAACCGGCGACGCGTACGAGGACTCGTCGCTCCTAGCCGGCACGGCAATCGCCTGCCAGGACTGGGACCACGCGTCGACGTCGCTGTCGGACGTAGTCAACAAGGCGATTCTCGGCGCCAACTTCAGCCCGCTGACGCGCGGCGCGTGCCAGAGCTACAAGATCCAGACGTCGTGCATCGGGTGGCCGGCGCCGCTGACGAACCCGACGAAGCCCGTGACGTACAAGGGCAAGACGAAGATCCTGCAGGCGCAGTCTACCTTCGACCCCTCGACGAGCTACGTGTGGGGTCTGGGCCTGCACGCCGAGCTCGGCGACGACAAGTCCGTGTTGCTTGTGCGGAATGGCTCCGGGCACACGAGTTACTTGAATGGCGGCGAGACGACGTCTGCGATTAATGCGTACTTGCTTGACTTGACGCTACCGGAGCCGGGAACGGTGCTCGACTCGTGATTATTAGGGGGGCTGTATGATTTAGATTGAGCGTCCATAGCAGTGTGGGTAGGCTGGCTTGGGGCTTTGAGGGTATATATTAGGTACCTAAGGTACATATCATATATAAGACGACATTCTTAAGAGTACATACTTATTAAGTAATCATTACGATATCGTTTTCCCCAACGCATTGAAACCGTGAAGTCATTGTTTTCCTTTCTGTTAGTCTAAGACAGCACTATTACCTACACGTAGGTAGCTCGCAAGTTTTCCTTTACGTACTTGACATGCCTTACATGTATCGCCCAAGGCCGCCCAGAATCCTTTATGCCCACCATCATCTGCAATTGCCTGGAAGAGGTGGGTAAATCTCCATGTTACTCACCTACATAGACTTTTCATTTAATGAGCACGGTCGACATGTCTTCAGAGAAAGGGGTCCATCAAAGCAGTTCTTTGAGAACAGGACTAGAAACTACGTAGGCATAGCTCTACAGAACTGTAGAGCCAGTCGACTTATAAAGTCAACTATGACTGCTACCTCTTGTGCACCCAAGTTTATCCCGCAATCTCACGTATCTCCAGATACTAGACTAGATGACATAAGTTAAGATTATAGGGAAAATTATCAGGTCTTAGTATCAGGTAGGACTTCCTATAACACACTAATGTATGGCCATTGCCTTGAATCTACCCCCATTCCAAATCTAGGACGACCAATTACATGTCAATTCCTACCTGACTAGGCGAACATGCTACCTATCGTATAGACTCGGTGTACCTATTGAGAGTGGAAAAAAAGGAGGGCGCGAGCCAAAAACCTTCGTAAAGAGCAAACCATAACATTTTCCTGCATCGAAGCCGTGACAAGATATATGCAGTCAACCTGTTCTCGCAGACAATTCCGTGTTCCTAAACTCATCGCACACAACTGCGCCTTAGACTTTCCTACCTCTAGTTAATTTATCTATAATTACATGGAGGAGATCGGTCCCCTAGCTATAGCCAGCAAGTTGTGACTCCATCAATCTCCACAACGGTATCGCCTTATATTGATCCACCAACTACTGACTGACTCGGCTGCAGCATTCCTTGGGCTGTTTCAATGTCATTAATAGCCTCATTAAAGACACGTGTGACCGAGTTAAGAACTTTCATGCGGTTGTGCTCGCCTCTCGTCCTCCAGATCTCCACCATCATCTCACGGAAGATTTGTTGCAATTGCTCAATGGTGCAGCCTGACGTGCGGTCAGTGACTTGATCCAGGAAGAATTGGGCTTGACCTTCGTCTAATTCGACCTGCTGTGACGACGAGGCACCGGATTGGCGTTGTGACGGCGACTGCTCGTCCGGGGAAGGGTCGTTCAACAAGTTTGCCACACTAGGAGCATGTGAGGACTTGCCGCCTGCTGGTGATGCCTGGGCGCGCGACCCCTGGAAAGAACCAGGCTGCGGGATGAATCCCCGCAAAAGACCGTGAGCTTGCGAATGTGGCCATTGATCGTCACTGGACGTGGTATGGCTCACCCCAGGATTAATAGTGCTCTGACTTCCCCCGGGCAAAGGCTGAGTATCCTGCAGAACATCGCTCTGACTAGACTGCGCGCCATGAATACCGTTGGTTACTTGCGTGCTGTTATTGTAAGACCGACTGGAAGGATCCGACGTCTTAGTGGTTGAAGCGTCATTTACCAATGCTGACGGCGATACTCCAGGGGGGAGAGATTGAACAGCTGAAACTTGAGAAATCTGGGTCGTACCCCCGGGTGTTGCTCGCATTGAGGTATGGAATGACCGAGCTTCCATGCGGGGAAACTGAGATGGTGGCTGCATGGAGAGACTCGGGCCACCAGGCACCTGGTTATCAACCTCAGTCATCTGCACATCGTCTTCCACTGCCCGAGATGGCACAGATGTTCCATTTGTGGTTGTGTGAGGTGGTGAGTCCTCTCCATTTGTGAGCGATTCCACGCCGATGACTTGAAACCGAGCACTAGTCGTGTGCAACTTCTGCAACTTCGGCGGCTGATCGCCCTGAGAGCCTCCGCTGTTAACAACAGTATGCTGTGCCTGACCGGGCGTAGACTGCAGCGCCTCCCTCTTGCGCGACTTCATTATTCGTTTATATTCCTTCTGTCGGAACAGTTCCTTATTCCATTCCTCTTCGAAGTTGCATCTGGCTCGAAGCTTGTCGGCAATCTCTGAGACGTCCACGCTCACATTAGTAGCGAGTTCATTCGCCTTCAGCCACAACCCTTTATCGCCCATAGTCTTAGCATCAGCCTCAAAAGACAATACGTCTTTCAAGAATGCTTCCGGCGTAACGTAGTAAGCGTTAGCAAGTCTCGTCTCAATCGTGACAGTATCAAGATTGTAGAAGAACTTGTTTGTTGCGGTCTCGACAAGCCCAGGAGTCCCGTCCTTGTCCTTACCAAGCTCGTAAGGGCGCGGCTGAGCTGGCACGTCGGGTCTAACGTAGTTCGGATCTGCTTCGTCGAAAAGATATTGATACTTCGATTGCGGTATAATTGGAGTGCGAAAAAAGCGGTACTTGCGCTTGATCTGATCCATAATAGGTTGCAAGTGGACTTTCATATAGTTGAGGATTCGTCGATACATCATATTCTCGGCTTGAATCTCTTCTAGAGTAAGTTGCCTAGGAGGTGGTGGTGGGGCCACGGGAAGTTCTTCCAGTACTCTCTTCTTCCGATTAGCAGGATCAGGGAAATCCTTAGGAAGTCTCCTAATATGCGATAATATTCTCTCAAAATATTCTTGCCGGTTTTCCTATAGATTGTTAGTTTTTGCCACGTCAGGTCGGAATGAAGTGCAAACTTACTCTCCTTGGGTGAGCGATCTCTACGAAATTACTATTTGAGAGTCCAAAGAGATCTCGCTTAAGGTCGGGGCTGATTTGATTTAACTCGGTCTCTGCGGTCGCCACGACCATGATGGAATCGGTGGGTTCAATAGTCCTTAACATGGACATAAACGCAGCCAGGGCCGATGGATGCAATGCGTTATACCACACGTCGACATTCGGGATGAAGATGACACTAGGTTTCTGGCGCCTTGCCTCGGCAAAAAGTCCAAATAGCACTTGTTCGGGGCTCTATCAACTAGTCAGCTGCAGCCTTGGATATAACGATTAGACAGAACATTGCGTTACTTACCACGGATTCGCCATATATGTTAGGTAGATCGAAGTTCTGCACGTGAACACCTTCGAGATAGTGGAGCATAGCGGCGCTGATGTACACTTGCCCCATTCCATGTGGTCCACATATCAGAAGTCGCGGCCGATAGACACGGAATTTAAGGAACTCCTGTTCCAGAGCCTCTCGACCAAATCCAAAGTCGGGATCATCATAAGGCTCAAACATGGCCTCGTCTAGGGCTGTCACCTTCTTCTTACGAGGTAACACGCTGTCTAACACGTCCGTGATTCTCTTGAGTTGGTCCCGAAGAAGCGGTTCGACTGGCTTCGGCAAAGGGGAGGCACCGGAGGTCGCAGACCTTTCCGAAGAGGGCACAATCTTCTTCTTGGAGAGCATGAAGTCGGTCATGTGTATATTAATCTTGTCCGGGTCGACGACGAGTTTCTCCTTCGTCATGTAGATCTGCGGATATGTTCTTTGGATCGCATTGAGGGCCGCCTCGGTACACATGGCGCGTAGGTCGGCACCACCGTAGCCCTTAGTTTCCCTAGCCAGTGACCACTTGAAGTCGTCGGAAAGACCCCAGTCCTTCGTGTGGATATCGATAATCGACTTTCGGCCGTCGACATCAGGTAGTGGGAAGTAAAATTCTCTATCGAAACGTCCTGGCCGACGAAGAGCTGGGTCTATACTATCCGGTCGATTGGTAGCACCAATGACTATGACTTGGCCACGGCCGTCCATGCCGTCCATCAGGGCTAGCAAAGTAGAAACTATCGACGCGTGAATCTGTTCCTGTTTGCTGGATCGTACTGGTGCGAGACCATCAATCTCGTCAAAGAAGATAATGCTTGGCTGTGTTCTTCTAGCTTCCTCAAATAGAAGACGTAGTTGTTTTTCAGCTTCGCCGACCCATTTGCTAAGGGCATCAGCGCCCTTACGCATGTAAAACGTGATCTTTTTACCACCGAAGCCCATCGCATTCGCGAGGGCTCGAGCAAGCAGTGTCTTTCCCGTTCCCGGGGGGCCGTGGAATAACACACCCCTCGGGGGAGTAACGTGAAACTTGGTGAAAAGTTCTGGGTAAAGGAGAGGTAACTGCACCATTTCCTTAAGCTGATCGATATGACCTTGCAAGCCACCGACTTGACTGAAGTCGACGGTCATATCCACCCCCAGAGGATCCGCATCGGCAAGGGCTTTGGGGTTCTTGATCTTACCAACATTGGGCGCAGCCGTAAGGAAGCCACCAGGACCGTCAGCGTTGCCATGCGTGGGACCAAGTTGAGGAGCTGCCGAAGTTGGCGTCATGCCCACCATTCCTCCTAGTGCCGAGCGAGTATTCATTTCATCATCGCTACTATCAGAATCGGCACCACCTGCAGCACCAGTGCCCCAAGGTCCGCCGAGCAGTGCGCCAGTGAGGCCGATACCTCCCAAGGCGCCGGCGGTAGAATGCAGATTATGATCCCAACCACCTCCTCCGTTCGCACGTCCGCGACGACGAGCCGGTGTTGGTGCTGCATCGTCTTCTTCTTCTTCCTGCTCGACGGGAAATGCGTTAAGCGGTGCTATGGCGTAGTTCACAGGCTGGGTTCTGCGTCGTCTTGTTTCTTCTCTCTTCTCTTCGAAAAGAATTTTAGGCGAGCGGCGAGGTCTTCGCGAACGAGTATGAGAATCATCTTGAAGATCTTCAAGCTCTTCGGCCACTTCATTCTCGTCGACTTCGTCTTCATCCCCGGATTCACCACGTCGCTGAGACCTCCTTGCAGATCTTCTTCCCTTGCCCCTTGATGATCTTCGTCCGCGAGCACTAGGACTAGAGTTCTCGTCGTCAAGATCAACTTCACGCTGGTTAGCGTCCGAGTCAGATTCATTCTCGTCTCCAGAGTCATTTCCAGGCTCAAAATCACTACTAGGTTCTTGAAGCGACTTTCCGACTCGAGACTTCCGGGTAAGTCTGCCGCGCGTTCTCTTGATAGGACTAGCATCATCAATAGGGACGCTTTCCGCAGCAGCCGCAGACTGATTAGCTCTCGCACCACGAGTCTTTCGTGTGACAGGGCCGATGTCTTCGTCCTCCTCATCCACGTCCATCTTGTCATCTCCTTCCACTGTCTCTATAGGCTCCTCCCGGCCCCGAGCAACATCCTCGCCAGCCTGGTCTACTTGGGCGACATCGTCTTCCTCAGCCGGAGCATCTTGCTCCATAACAGGATCTTGGGCGATTTCGGCCTTAGGCGGTTTGTCTTCCTCTTGGGTATCAACCTCGACCAAAGGAGATGCTGGCTTTTTGATGCCTTTCCCACTACGAGTAGGTCGGCTAGTTCGACTGAAAGTTTCAGGGCTCTTGCTCTTAGAACCACGAGCAGGTCTTGCATGTCTACCAGAATTCGATAACTCGACCAATTCAGCATCGTCTCTATCGACAGTGCGAGCTCGAGTAACTCTCCTGGTTCCAACAGGAGCACTGGTATTAGATGCTGTGCGCGTTTTGCGTGCTGACGGAGGAACTTTGAGGGTTATCAATTTTCTCTGACGAGGGGATCTCTTGGGCGGATCCTTCACAAGATCGTCCTTGTCCTCGTCGGAATCTTGGATTATCTCATCCTCTTCGTCTTCGGAGCTCTCCTTATAGCTCTGGTGTTTGGTGGCGGCCTTTCTAATACGACGGCCGGTGGTTTCGTTAATAGCAGGTTCGGGTTCTTCCTCATCATCATCCTCCGCAAAGGAATTCTCTTGGTCGCTGTCGTCCAGTTCATCATCATCGTCAATATCAGAGCCCCGGTATCTACCTTTCTTGCGAACAGTAGGTCTATTTGCTCTATGTGCGCGGGACTTCTTCTGTGTGCGAGGGCGATCGACGTCGGGTTCAAAATTTTCATCGTCAGAATCAGACTTGTTAGGATCAAAATCCAGTATATCTCGCTTTCGTTTGCCAGCCATCTTGAATGGGTCTTCGGACGATGAGCGGAAGGAGACTGCAAAGCCGAAATCGTTAGTATGACGTAGTCAAGTTTGAAACAGCCTTCCGCCAGTTGATCAAAACACAAGTTAAGGTGCTAGGGAGCTGATTCAGCAACATGATAGAACCGTACACGGAGCGGCCGTGATGTGCTTCGCCGAACCGACACATAAACAACTACAAATCCATAAGGCCTAGGACAACGCAATAGTACTCACCAGGTATATCAAGGAACAGGAGTCAAAGGACCCGCCAAACGCACCTACAAGAAGTGCGAAAGGGGAGATGTTGGTGACAACAATCCCGGGCTGCGAGTCGAAGTAGTCAGACGCGACCCGGTACATTCAAAACACGACAATATAGGATGGAGTAAGCATACCCGGAAAGTATCTCGGGAGACAAACAAAGACTAGACGTTGAGCCGTTGTCAGTACCTATACTACATCACGGAGATAAATACGACGCCACATAGACGTACCTGGCAGCAGATTGGGGCCAAATAGAGATAATCGCAACAGGACTACCACCAGTCACGCAACAATGCGCTTAGGGTCAAGACGATGACAGCAAGCCTGAGATCGCTGAATTAAGGCATATAGCAATGCTGTGGTGTGGTTTATTAAAAAGATATTGTCCGGTTTGTCTTTATCGCGCTCGGAAGACACAGGGTCGACGGCATATGAGTAGTCCGACGGGCTAAACTCGAGATGCGAATTCGACGCGCAGGTTCAACGATAACAACGACGCGATGCGGTCGGAAAGGCAGGATATTCAGAGTCGAGATTGGTAGATTGTTCACAGTCGGCTATTAGAATGATGCAGGGCTTTTGATCAAGGTCAATGGCTATCTAGGAAGATTTGGACAAGGGGTATCTGGGATGAAATATGGAAGAATGGTCTATCAAACAAAGGATAGGATGCGCAAGCTAGTCATAGACATTGATAGGCGCAAAATAACATGGATATGTTGGCCAGGCCTTGACAGAGCGTGGGATGTAAAAGATGAAAAAACAAGTTGATTGCGTGAATAGCGCAAAGCTGAAGTGAAAGAGCTTTGGGGGTTTAGTAAGGGCTTAGGTAGTGGCACTTGTCGCGCGTTTCTACGCCTCTGCAACTGGCGGGTAGGGGGCACACAGACCACTGCAAAACACGATTGTCCCACAATGCAGTGGATTTGTGGCCAATCACATTCAATTAAATCTCAGTTGCCAAGAATTATCTGGCGTGTCATACCAAAAATTGCCAAAACAACTCCAACCCCGACTGCTCCGACAATCCATCCATCTTCATTCCAATTTTTCAACATCGAACCTCGACATCTTTAAGATTCAAGATATCTCCTAGTTACAGTCCGAAAATGCGCCTCCCATGGCATTTTATTGGGTCGCCTGTGCATTTAGCATCTAATTGACTATTTTTCTGCGCCTCCATGGCCGGTGACCAATACAGATATCATCAAATGTGAAATGCGACTTGACCATCTTCGACTTGAATATCTTGAAAGACCCATCCCCAGATTTGCATCATATCGACGGCGCTACCATGCGGCTCAAAACTCAAGGTCAGCCCTATGAGCCGCTCAAAGGGGTCGGGAAGCCGGGTTGCCAGGTTGCGTGGGTACAGTACATGAGGTACGTGTAAGGCCCCAATGTTTTTTCTTTCCTCCTTCGCCTGTTTTGCCGACCGCCCGGCTCGGAGTGTAGGCAATTCGGTTAGTCAATTGCTGCCTGAGGCAGCAACCTACATTAAGTAAGCATGCACAGCACGTATCCTCGCACGTGCTCTCAGCAATTGCCCAAGACAGTGCAGAAATTTCCAGATTACGGTACGAGATAACTGTAATGAGACAATACAGGCACATTATGTATGTACATACACGTAGAATGCTAGAACATTTGACCTACATATAGGTATACTGGTATTGATTAGGTACGTATAGGCTTAGATATATCGTCATAAAGATCTCTAGTTCGGGAAGACTAATAGGTACCTACTCATCTCAAGTTTCCTGACGACTCTAGGATGATATCAAAAGATATAGAGCTTCAGGTTGTATGGATCAAGTTCAATGTTTGACTCAGGTGCGCTCCAGGGAGTTAGTGGCGCGGCAGGTCTCTGCCGTACTCCTCCACTTCCAAGTTCCCCCACGCTCCAATCACCGGGAATCTACATATGTATCTCCAAGGCGATGGTTCGCGACCCTTGAAGGAACAATCTATGCCGTTTATCCGCGGCCCGAAGTTGCTCTCGATTCTTGCCATACCACCCCAAAATTTCCCAATCATATCTCTCTCCGCCATTTCAAATAACCTGTTCCATCTACAACAATCATTTTAGCTGCTTCATGTTTTATTACATGGTCCTTCGAGACACTTGCCGAAGTTGTTCCATGCTGATTCCGATAGTCACAGAGTCTTAAGCATTCGCTTCGGGCAGCGAACTTGGCTGCTTGAGAACAAGCTGTACCCAATATTTTGGCCACTAGCCCAGGATCGTTACCGACCTGAACAAACTACGTACATATAGTCTTGGCCGCGTGTCACGGCACCGCCGATTCTAATAGGGCTGATATGGTTGTCCCACTTCCAGCGGAAGATCATGCGGGGTGACTAACAGCAATGGCTCCTGGTCTTAGTCACACACCGTCTCTTCTTCATCTCCCTATGTTATAGGCTCCGTCGTTCGAAGACCCATTGGCTAAGACGACGGATAACACATGCATCGATTGCCTTACACAAGGCCATCCAGTCAGCGACCCTTGGCTCCATGCCCCCCGTGAGCATGCTAATCAACATTCATCCTACGTTGGGCCAAGTGGTCCCGTACCTTGAGCCGCCAAGCTTCCCTGTCAAGAGACCCTGTCAAGAGAATGCATATATGTATAAGACCAAGTCCAGGCAACAAGGTTTGTTCTTTGATCCCTGATACCCAAGTCGTGCCGACTATCCTAGATTTCTTCTACACCTGTCAATAAATACTGCACCAGGCGTGCGACATCCAACCCTGGTGGGCATTCATTCTACATTTATTTAATACAGGTGCCATTCGACAACTCTTGTCAAGCTTGAAGCCTACCTCGATATACATTGTTCAATTGGATTCAACACCTATCCAACTGTCGAGTATTTACCCTGATAGAGTGTGATCAAATCGCTTTTGAGGATATCCTCAACCTCCAAGATCTACCTCTAAGACTAAAGCAATCCCAACCCTTAGTCACATGGGCGTCTTCAAAATGCCTTCACGTCGAACCTCATCTCCTGCCCCGCCTAGTATTGGGAGCTCGAGCGATACTTCTCACCGACGCCAAGACAGTTTCGGGTCCTACTATTCAGAAAAGGAAAAGGTTGGTGGTACCGATTCCTCGATGCCGTCATCAGGTCTAACCATCCTCAGGAACCTCCAAGGGTTAATCGATTTGACGACCACCGCAAAGCATTAGGCAACTCCTCGCCGACTCGCAAGTCTACTAGCTCCTCGTCAAAGCCACACTCACCTACGGTGAATCACTACACGTACTGCGGAAGACATTCCGATCAATACCTATTCGGCGGCTGGTCGAACATCGTCAAATCCCCATTCAAAAAGGGCTAGACTGTCCTTTCTACCTCATAGCTACCCCTGAAGGGGGGCTTACTCGATGTATGCAGCGTCTTTGTTTGATAGTCTCCATTCTGCGACTGGGAGATTGGATTTAATTAATTGATTGATTATGGCGGCGCAATTAAAGGGAGCGTGTATGATGAGATATGATTAAAGCTGTACCTACCCCAACATATTGATATTATTATGCGATGATAAATGAGACATGGATGATATTATGGCGCCCATATTTGTCGTCCCTTTTTCTTGAGTGACAAGACCAAACTAGATCTACCAATACACATTTCCTAAGATTTCAGTCTTAATCATGCTAGATCGCTATCACATACATCCAAGTATACATTGTCACATAGAAGTGTGCGCAATTAAGTTAGGAAACCCATACCCCTTAAAACCAATTCACTAAACCTAATCGTTATGAATCACTATCCATCACGATATCATCAACAACCTCTATTACTATTTAATCAATTGAAAAACTATCGTCTACCATGGCCATCAACACCCTCATGCTTCTTCCTCCATATTATTGACTTATTTTTTCCTCATCCTACTACACTCACCTCATTCAAAGAGATGGAATCCCATTCGGAGTATACCTTTCACCGTCATCTTCACAAAGTCTATCCTGAGATCGTGCGTGGAAATGGTAATTATCTTATCACATATGATGGGCAAGAGATATTTGACGGCTGCTCCGGAGCAGCCGTCTCTTGTATCGGACACGGAAACAAAAGAGTAATCAGAGCTATCTCTGATCAACTCAATGCTACCGGTACACCGTACGTAGCATCTTCTTTTTGGAGTAGCAATGTAGTCAATCTCCTATGTAAGGAGCTCATCGAAGGAACTGGTGGGAAAATGGCCAGAGTGTACTTAACTGGCTCAGGGTCTGAGGCGATGGAAGCGGCTATTAAACTATCCCGACAGTTTTTCTTGGAAAAACGTCCACCAGAACCTTCACGTGTCAACTTCATTACACGGGAAGGTTCTTACCATGGAAATACCATCGGTGCTTTGAGTGTCTCCGGGCATATTGCCCGGAGACAGCCTTATCTTCCATTCCTAATGAAGAATGTCCATCAGATCTCTTCATGTTATCCCTATCGCCAACGAAACGAAGGTGAATCCGATGCCGACTTCGTAGCTAGAAAAGTGGCCGAACTCGAAGAGAAATTCCAAGACCTGGGACCAAATACAGTCATTGCCTTCATCGCGGAACCTGTCGTTGGCGCCGCACTTGGCTGTGTACCTTCTATACCTGGTTATTTTAAAGCCATGCAAGAGGTATGTCATAAATATGGCGCACTTTTTATATTAGACGAGGTCATGTGTGGCATGGGAAGAACTGGTACTTTACACGCTTGGGAAGCGGAAGATATAATACCCGACATACAAACCAACGCCAAGGGACTCGGCGGTGGTTACCAACCTATTGCAGCCATGATGATATCAAAAAAGGTCGTAAGCGGTATTATGAAAGGAAGCGGAGAATTCATCCATGGACATACTTACCAGGCCATGCCAGTCCAAGCTGCTGCTGCTCTCGAAGTTCAAAGAATCATCCGAGAAGACAAATTGCTGGAAAATGTTTCTATACAGGGGGAGTATTTGGGTAATCTTTTAAAAAGTTACTTAGGTAATCACCCTAATGTTGGAGACATAAGAGGACGAGGTCTCTTTTGGGGGGTCGAATTTGTGAAGGAGAAAGCAACTAAGGAGCCATTCGACTCCAATATTGCTTATCAACTTCGCGACTTGATCCTCTCCCCTCCTTTTAACATGGCCATTTACCCTGGTACCGGTACCGTGGATGGTAAACGAGGAGACCACATTATAATTGCGCCTCCGTATACTGTGAAGAAGGAGGAAGTGGAGATAATTGTCGCAATTATATTAGCTGCAGTTAACCTCTTTTTTTCTACAATAGCAGATTGGGATTATTAGAGGTTTCGTCTCCTAGGGATACCTACTCCGAAGTATAATGTAGTCAGATCTGAGACAAGGTATACATAGGAGTTTCTTGCATGTTTACTATAGCTTCGTCCAAATCAATCCTGTAGCATTTGTGCAACAACAACTTTCTTTCCATCATCCTGGGTGCGCAACGTGAAGCTGGTATCAGAGGTAGGACTCGGAAGTAATGAAATGCCGCGGCGTATTCTCTCCTCATATAGCTACGTACCGGTAGCTAAGTGTATTCGGCATAAGTGGATGTGTCTACAAAACCGAGGCTTGTTTCGCTAGCGAAATGCTCAATGAAGATGGACACATGCTCTTGGGTCTATAGGGGCAGACACAATTGACAGATTACCTAATATTTCTCCTATGTGTCAAATATATTGACAGCCAACCAGCAATTGATTACGACGCTCGTCAACACCTACATAGCTTTATTTAAAAGGGGTTGACGAGGAGCAACCTTGGAATTTTCGTAGGACTCCGTCCGGAGTAGGTATACTTCCGAACTTATAATTCGCACGACTAATACGGTTGAGAACATATATCTCTTAACCAAACCCATTGCTCGGTATACCTCCAGGTGTATGCAGCATAATCTATGTAGCAAGGTAATCTATGTATCATAGTCCATGTAGCATAGTCCTAGGCCTAGACCTCGGATAACAGCAATTTAGCGACGGTTACCTACCTAGTACACATATCTACAAATTAACTGCTTCCCAACAGTTTGGGTCCCGATCCCCAACTTCTTGCCTGCCGTAGCGGGAAACCTCATATAATAAGAATAATTCTAAACGTGATATTATTGTTATATATAGAATAATTCTCACCTTTAGAAGTACCGTTTTACTTAAATTTGGTGGTGGGGTACTTACGAAGAATAAGTTTGAAAAAAAATATTTTTTAAAAGAATAATTCTTTAAAAAAATTTTAAAAAATTAAAAGAATAATTCTTTAATAAAAAATAATTTTATTATAAAGAAATTATTTTTTAAAATATTTTTATTATTTTTAAAAATAATATTTTTTATTTAAAATTTAAAAAAATAATTCTTTTTTAAAGAATTATTTTATAAAAAAAAATATTCTTTATATATTTTTAAATAAAATAAAATAAAATAAAATAAAATAAAATAAAATAAAATAAAATAAAATAAAATAAAATAAAATAAAATAAAATAAAATAAAATAAAATA